>SNQN01001296.1:72682-86113 GCA_008642245.1 Bassia scoparia
TATTGTATTATTAGTATTTTCATACATCAATGCAAATAATCGGTCATTGAAAATCATGTCGTTTAAAATCTTAGCCTTAGTTTTAATCACAAAAATTTAAATTTATTAAAGCATATATGATGACATTTTTATGTATAAAATTTTATAAACTATCCCGTGCATGTATGACTAGTTAAGAAAATATAATGACAATATTGTAAATAATTGAACAGATATAATAATGATAATATTGTAAATACGTAGACAAATGATTTTCGAGTTTATTTTTTTATTTTTTGAAACAAGGTAAAGAGCATTTTATTGCACACCAAAGTCCCGATGGAGTGGAGGAATTTGAAGATGCTAGCGATGGACGGCGAGCTTTATCCTGCCCACCTCCCGAATTTTGCAGATCTCCAAGACCTACCCCAGCTAGTACGAAGTCTCATTTGCTAGAGTATCCAAAAGGTAGGGAAAATGGGAGGCACACCAGATCTTCCCACCGGAGTTAGCAAGGCTGATAGATTCGCCCCTCCGGTTACCTCGGGTGAGGGATCAATTCACCCTTACCAGCGAAATCTCATTCATGACGTCCAGTGGAGCCTCCCCAGCTTATCTAGTCAGAACACCAAAATGTCTAAAGTGGGTGAAATTGGAAATGTGGTGGGAACCAGAAGGAGTGGTAGACGGAGGAAACCGAACAGCTTTATTCCTGGAGCCAAAGAACTTGAATTTCTTGGATTTGATGCGAATGCAGAATAACAACTCTCCATTTGTTCCGAGAATGGCACATCAAGGGCCAATTCCTCCGCCCCTGCTAGAAGCTAGAATGTCGTTCCTCTACTGGAACGCGAGAGGGATAGCTCGCCCAAAATTTATCCCACATCTTATGACTTTAATCAATCAGTTCAATCCGCATCTAGTTGTGATTTCGGAGACGAGAGTTGGAAGGGAGAATGCGGAGGAAATTATCAAGAAACTGCCCTTTGATAGCTCTGTTATTGTTCCTTCGGAGGGGTTTTCCGGTGGGCTTTTGGTGATCTGGAAGTCAGCTGACTTGCACTTTGAACCCACCAGGGTCAATCACCAGGGGATACACGGCCTAATCCAGGTAAAAGCTTCTTCTGTTACTTTTTTCTTCTCTGCCTTGTATGCTAATACAAAATTTCGTTTACGCAAACTCTTGCGGTCTGAATTGTGTGGCCTTGCTGATGCTATGAATTTGCCTTGGGTTATGCTAGGGGATTTTAATGAAGTTTGTAATCAAGGTGAAAAGTTGGGGGGGAATCCTGTGAAACCACACAGGATTAGTGCCTATTTGGAGTGTATGAATTACTGTGGCATGACAGATTTGAGGTTTTCTGGACAAAGGTTTACTTGGTCTAATAAATGTAGGGTGAGGTCAATAATGGAGAGGTTGGATAGGGGGTGGGGCTCAGGGGAGTGGATGGCTCTGTTCCCTACTGCTAGCATTTCCCACCTTACTCGCCTTTCTTCCGACCATACCCAAATTGCTTTGTTTTTACACCATAAACCACTTAAACAAAAGAGACCTTTTAAGTTTGAACCTATGTGGGTGTATGGATCCTCTTTTTAAACCGCTCATCAGTGATTATTGGCACAACACTAATGCTACTGTGCCTAACAAGATTCAGGGTGTCAAGGAGGTTTGCCAGGAGTGGAACAAAAATAATTTTGGAAATATTTTTAAGAAGAAGGCAAGAATACTTGCTAGAATTGGTGGATTACAGGAGAGCCTTTGCCTTAATCCTTCCCAGCCTTTTCTCATTTCCTTAGAAGAACAACTTATAGAGGAGCTTAATCAAGTCTTACTACAGGAAGAAACTTTTTGGAAAATGAAGGCCAGGGTGGATTGGGTAAATAAGGGAGATAGAAACACAACTTTTTTTCACAAGACTGTGCTGGTAAGAAGAAATAGGAACCGGATTCTCTCCTTGAGGGATGATGTAGGGATGGATATTGTTGGTGAGGAAAATTTGAAGGTTCACATCTCCAAATTTTTTGATAATCTTTTCTCAACTACTTTGGACTCCTCTACAGCAGCCTGGGACACTTTTCCATTTACATTAAGGCTTCATGATCTACTCAATCTGTCCTATGCACCAACTAGGGAGGAGATTCAAGAGGTTGTGTTTGGGATGGGTTCACACAAGGCTCCAAGGCCTGATGGCCTGCATCCTTTCTTCTTTAAATATTTCAGGGATGTCATTGCTGAGGACCTACTGGCTTTCTTATCTGTTGTCTTTTTGGAAAAGAGGTTTCCTAATGGGCTTAATGACACCCTGATTGCCCTTATTCCCAGGTCAGATACTCCAGAAACTATCAAACAATTTAGGCCCATCAGCTTATGCAATATCTCCTACAAGATCATATCAAAGCTCCTTGCAAACAGACTTAAACCTACCTTGGCCCACAGAATCTCTCCTAACCAAAGTAGTTTCTTGCCAGGAAGGGGGACTGATACAAACTTCATCATTGCTTCTGAGGTCATTCACTCTATGCATAGGAGGAAGGGAGATAAAGGGTGGTTCTGCCTCAAACTTGATTTAGAGAAAGCTTATGATAAGCTAGAGTGGGGTTTTGTGAGAAAGTGCTTGTTGGCTTATGGTCTAGATGAAGGGACAATCTCATTAATAATGTTCTGCATCACTTCTGTCTCCTCAGCTGTTCTTGTTAATGGATCCCCTTCTACTTCTTTTACACCTTCTAGAGGCCTGAGGCAGGGAGATCCGATCTCACCCTATGTCTTTATTATATGCATGGAAGTTCTCTCTAACCTCATTCATGATGCTGTGGCTACTGGGGATTGGAAGCCAATCAAGTTGGGAAGGAGAGGGACTCCTATCTCTCACTTGCTCTTTGCAGACAACATCTTACTTTTTGGTGAGGCTTCTCCAGATAATGCTCTTCATGTCATGAGGATCTTGGATTTATTTTGTGGTATCTCTGGGGAAACTATTAGTGTGGACAAAAGCATGTTGTTGTTTTCTGCCAACACTATTGTGTCTATGCGGGAGACTATTTGTGACATCTTTCATATCCAAGAGGTTCAGGATTTGAGTCCATACTTAGGCTTCCCTCTCTCCCCTCTCAAGCTGACAAAGAACAAAGCTATGTTTATTGTGGAAAAATTGAGGAGGAAGCTTGCCAATTGGAAGTCTAACTGCTTGTCCAAGGCTGGTAGGCTAGTACTGGCTTCTTCTGCCCTTAATGCAATTCCAATGTACTATATGCAAGGATTGGTGCTGCCTATCAAAATTGTGGAGGAATTAAATAGAATTATGTCCATCTTTGTTTGAGGTAAAACTGAGAATATAAGGGGTTTGCACCTGATCCGATGGGAGGGTATGGCCAAGCCAAAGAAGGATGGAGGCTTGGGTCTGAGATGTTGTAGATCACTTAATAGAGCTACTTTCTTGAAATTGTGGTGGAGATTGATTGGCAAAGGTGACAACTTGGCGGTCAAAGTTTTGAAGGATAAGTATGTCAAACCTGATGGTTCATTAAAGTCCTTTAAGTCTGGCTCCCCTCTTTGGAAAGGAATGGGGAACATTTGGGAAATTTTTAAGCCTACTGTGCAATGGAGCTTTGGGACTGGAGAAGACATCTCTTTTTGGTTCTCAAAATGGTCTGGGCTGGGTGATCTAAGGTCCCTCTTGTCGGGTCCTTTACAAAGGAGTGAGGATCTTTTAACTCTGAAGGATGTCTATTACAATGGAGATCTGGTCCTTTCTCTAATTTCTTTTGAGATTCCAAGCAATCTGTTGAGGCTTTGTATGGCTGCCATACCCACTCCTGTTCCTGGTGTGCAAGTGGAGGATTATGTCTTCTCTTCCTTGGACCTTAATGGCAAGTTTAACTACAGAGTTGCTCTTTCTCTCCTCTCCTCGAATCCACCTGTCTCTTTCAATTTTGGCATAATTTGGAAAGCAGACATATGTCCAAAGATTAAATTCTTCCTGTGGCTTGTGGTGTATAACCGCATACCACACAACCAAACTCTTGCAACCCGAGGAATCCTTCCTTCTTCCTCTTGCTACTGGTGTCCTGGTACTACTGAAAATGCTATTCATGTGATTCGAGATTGTCCACAGGCTATGGAGGTGTGGAACCTCTGTGGGGTTAATGCAAATTTCTTTAATGATGATATCAATACTTGGCTGTCAGAAAATCTCATTTTCAAGGGCCCTAAACCTTGGGGTGTTTTCTTCAGCTTTGTGGTTTGGCATATTTGGTTACGGAGGAATTTGCCTATCTTTCAAGCCAAGGTGGTGTCTCCAGAGGAGTGTGTTGGGAAGGCAGAGAGGGATTCAAATGAGTTTCTACTTAGGTCTTCCACCATTTCTTTGGCTGCTCCTAGACTTCCTCCTTCTTTGAACATAAGGCGAGGACTTATCTTACACACTGATGTCTCCTTCTCTGCTGCTTTGTCTCCTTGTGGTATTGCTGGGGTGGCCAGGGATGCAGGGGGTGCTTGGCAGTGGGGTTTTAGAGCTAAGAGACAAGTTTCAAGTGCTCTTATGGGGGAGTTGTATGCACTGTGGGAGGGTCTACAATTGTTGAGGGCCAAGGATATTCATGATGTGGTTATTTTTTCTAATTGCTTGGAGGCTGTTAGGAGGCTTAATACACAGGAGAATGTCCTAGATGCTAATACTAACCTTGTATGTATATGTAGGGAGCTGTTATCGACCCAATCTGGATGGAGCATTTAGCACTGCAGGAGATCGCTTAACAAAGTAGCTGATAAATTGGCAAAGTGTGCTAGGACTTTCGATTGTGTTAGTTTCAATATTGATGTAATCTCTAACCCGGATTCTGTTGTAAGTGATTTGTATTGGGAGGATTTTCCCCTCTTTTCTAGTTAATTTATTATTGCTGCCTGCTTTGCATCAAAAAAAAAAAAAAAATCCATTACAAAACCACATTGTAGACAAATGGCTTTCAAGTTCTTAACATATAACGGCAATATTGTAAATAATTAAACAAAAATAATTTTTATTATTAACCCTCTCCTAAAGGGCTGGGCTAGTTATGATCAGAGTTCAGAGTGGCTAGTTCTTAAGATATAAGGTTCAATTGCATCCTTGATTTTCCCCACATAGGCTTCCCTGAATGTTGTTAGGAATTCATCATATCGCGCACCCTTATAGAGAGCGGGATTATCTGCATTGACAAGAGCTGTGGCAGGTTCTACAACACAATCGTACGTTGGCTGGATGAATAACGCAGCTGTGTACCGTGCTTCATCTTTGTTTGTTACCACTCGATGCTCCATAGTACGCAATTTTCCATTGCTAACAAACTGCACCAAAATCATTCAAAAAAAAAAAAAAAAAAAACAAGCTGACTTTAGACTTTCATTCTGAATCTCACTGAATGTGGTTCATTAGTTACTGCAGTGGATTCACATAGAACAATGTATGTAACACAATTGCCTTAGGATGTGTTTATACATACAGCATACCTGTAATTGGTATCCAACATTTATAACAAGCGCGTCAGGAATTGCCTCAACGTTGATCCATTCGCCATCCTCCAACACTTGAAGCCCCGGGACATCCCCTTGGAGAAGTAGAGTAATGAGGCCAATATCGCAATGCTTCCTAGTCCCCAAGGTTAATCCGGGATCAGGGCATGGAGGGTAATGATGAACCGACATGATTTGCAGCCCACTCAATTCTTTAGTAAAGTATCCTGGTTCAAGCCCTAGTCCTTCACATATCAGATCCAATATTCTTGATCCTAGCTCGTTGATTTTCATCACGTACTCRCCGACAACCTCTCTGCAGATATTGAGCAGAATATTTCAGAGGAATTGTAACAAAATTCCTAACAGATCCTAAACAAACACACGAAAGGTACCTGTATTGGGAAGGTTTATCAGGCCAAGATCGGATGCATTCTTCCAAAGGAGTACACTTAAGTCTTAAGGAATCGCGCCAATTATGAATCTTTTCTTTATCATAATCAACGTTACTGGAGTAAAGTATGCAGTCTTGACTGAGATCCAGAGAATAAAATTTCGCTTTCTCCTCCAAAGGGAGCTCAAAGAATTCTTTGATGGCTGCTCTTGCATCATCAAGTACTCTTTTCGGCACTCCATGGTTAATCACCTGCACCACAGATGTCACCCAACTATGAGAACAAAATACGCAGTAGAATAACATACATGTCCAAGCAACAAAATTGCATATATTGCGAACCTGAAAGAATCCAAAATGTTGGCTAGCCTCTATAATCTGTTGAATTGTTTCACTGCGACCAAGTCCCTCGGGTCTGCCAAGATCAATGACTGGAACGCTCTTGGATGTGGGAACAACTTTTTCCCCTGGCCTTACTTCAGGCGGGTATATGTAATTTTCAGGCAATGTCTTACCATCTTCCCAACTCGAAACAAGATTCTCAGCCATTTGTAAAAATCTGCAACAATCTGTTTTTACAGAATCGGGTGTTAAAAACACATACTTATATACGATATAGAACTTCTAAAGTTCTAAGAGACATACAAGTGTGCTTCAGCAATATGCTCTAGTCTCATMTAGCGAATAGATCCTCGAGTAGAATATCAAATTACCAAATAATGTACAAGAATAAAGTCYCACAAAGTTAWAAAAATCTAATCAGTAGACAATGCCAAGCTGAAAATTATAAAACCTGAAAAATGAGGCATGAGTGCATCAGTGCATAACAAAAAATGACAGAGTATGAGCGTTCGCAAAGCCTGTTATTCCGAATGAATAGGTTACAACTTGKCTAGGACTTGGCTTACTCCTATCAGTCAATCAAAGCTGTTGTCCCATAAGTGGGATCGGCTACATGAAGCAAAAACGATCCTTTCGTGTAGTCATCCACAATGTCAACGATCAAAGAATTTTGTCCAATGRCAATATATAACCTTAAAAGACAATCTACCAATWATAAGRATCTTCTCACTAGTAATTACCATATCCAATGACCAATATATTACTGAGATATTCACTATATACATATTTGTAAAATTTATACAATATATTACTAATGTTATTGCATTAAAGTCATAAAAAGTAAGGTATTTGCTAAGATATTCATAAATCAGAAGTAAAAGCAACAAACTTCATCATAAGTAGATATATCAATGCAATATCTTACTCAGAATATAAATCACACATCAAAAAACAAACATATTCCATTTCATTTGAATATACCAAAGCTTAATTAGCAAGTTCCGCCATTGTCGAAGCTTCGTTACATACCTCCATTCTTTTGATATAGTTTCAAACCATTTGTCAAACATTACCCGTACAAAAAATTTCCATCATTCAGTATAAATGAACTATTGCAGTAATTTCAAGTTCATTACTAGCTGACTTCTGATCATTAGGATTGATTATCTTAAATATATCAAATAACAACATTGAAATAATGAAGCAAAAGAATGTTATTCAGTTTATGATTTAAGACAGTGAGACTTGATACTTACCTGAGGAAAGGGCAGAGATCTGTAGATGTGGTTTTCAGTACACTACAGCATTACTTAAAGCCAAAAATAGTGCAATGTAGTACTGTATTTACTTGTGTAAGATTGCAAATACATTTACGGACTACTACTAATAGAACATTAAAATATTACTCGTAGATGAGNTTTATTATTTGTTGATAAATTCTATCACATTAGTCTATTAAGCTTTTACAATCAAACTTCTAAATTGTTATTTTAACGGGATTTTTTTAAAATGATTCTAAAATACACTATTTATTAATTCTTGTTATTTGAAATACAAATATAGACATTTTTTTAACAAATGAGGTAATAAAACTACATTTAAAATAAAAAAATTTGCAATGATAAATCTCTAAACCCATTGGGTCATCCCGAACCCAGAGTATATGGGTCGTGAACAAGGTATCTTAAACTCGGACTCGTTATGTATAATCTGAAAGCGACGCCAAGCTAACTCAACCCGACCCAACCTGTTTGACACGTCTACTTACAATTTTTATTTGTTATTAATTATTGCGCCTCCCTAATTAATACTCTGTATGTTTTTTTTTAGATTTTTAAAGGAGGTTAAATTAATTTTATAATAGAAGTCAAAAAGTAATTAGTAATAATGTTATGTGCATTTATTGTAATGTGAATAAGATCAAAAGGTAAAAATAGATTAGAAAGAGTGTGAAAAAAAGGAAATACTCCGTATATAGAAAAACAAAGAAAAGTGGGGAAAGTAAATGGGAGTAGGGTTTAAAAAAACAAAAAATAGATTGGAGATAGAACTTATCAGAATGAATAAAAGACAATGTACAGAATATTGAAAATTGAAGGAAGTACAAACATTAAATAATTTTCCCAATATATTAAATCATTAATGTAAAATATAAATTTTCAAATTTACACAATAAAAACATCTTTAATTGAGCTTAGTAATTAATAATGGAAAAGCGTCATTTTTTTAATGGGGACTCATTTATTGTATTATTAGTAGAATGTTCATACATCAATGCAAATAATCGGTCAATGAAAATCATGTCGTTTAAAATCTTAGCCTTAGTTTTAATCACGAAAATTTACATTTATTAAAGCATATATGATAACATTTTTCTGTATAAAATTTTATAAATTATTATCCCATGCATCTATGACTAGTTAAGAAAATATAATGACAATATTGTAAATAATTGAACAAATATAATAATGACAATATTGTAAATACGCAAACAAATGATTTTCGAGATTATATTTTATTTTTAATTTTGGAAACAAGGTAAAGAGAATTTTATTGCACACCAAAAACCATTACAAAACCACATTGTAGACAAATGGCTTTCAAGTTCTTAACATATAACGGCAATATTTTAAATAATTAAACAAAAATAAATTTTATTATTAACCCTCTCCTAAAGGGCTGGGCTAGTTATGATCAGAGTTCAGAGTGGCTAGTTCTTAAGATATAAGGTTCAATTGCATCCTTGATTTTCCCCACATAGGCTTCCCTGAATGTTGTTAGGAATTCATCATATCGCGCACCCTTATAGAGAGCGGGATTATCTGCATTGACAAGAGCTGTGGCAGGTTCTACAACACAATCGTACGTTGGCTGGATGAATAACGCAGCTGTGTACCGTGCTTCATCTTTGTTTGTTACCACTCGATGCTCCATAGTACGCAATTTTCCATTGCTAACAAACTGCACCAAAATCATTCAAAAAAAAAAAAAAAAAAAACAAGCTGACTTTAGACTTTCATTCTGAATCTCACTGAATGTGGTTCATTAGTTACTGCAGTGGATTCACATAGAACAATGTATGTAACACAATTGCCTTAGGATGTGTTTATACATACAGCATACCTGTAATTGGTATCCAACATTTATAACAAGCGCGTCAGGAATTGCCTCAACGTTGATCCATTCGCCATCCTCCAACACTTGAAGCCCGGGACATCCCCTTGGAGAAGTAGAGTAATGAGGCATTCGGCAATGCTTCAGTCCAAGGTTTAATCCGGGATCAGGGCTGGGGGTAATGATGACCGAATGCTTTGCAGCCCACTCATTCTTTAGTAACAGTATCCTGGTTCAGCCCTAGTCTTCACATATCAGATCAATATTCTTGATCTAGCTCGTTGATTTTCATCACGTACTCTCCGAAACCTCTTCTGCAGATATTGAGCGAATATTTAGAGGAATTGTACAATTCCTAACTAGATCCTGAAACAAACACACGAAGTACTGTATTGGGAAGGTTTTATCAGGCCAAGAGCGGATGCATTCTTCAAAGGAGTAACTTAAGTTAAGGAATTGCGCCAATTATGAATCTTTTCTTTAATCATATATCAACGTTACTGAGTAAAGTATGCAGTCTTGACTGAGATCCGATAACATTTCGCTTTCTCTCCAAAAGGGAGCTCAAAGAATTTCTTTGATGGCTGTCTTGCATCATCACAGTATCTCTTTTCGGCTCCTGGTTAATGCCTGACCACAGATGTCACCCACTATAGAACAAAATAACGCAGTAGAATAACATACAGTCCAGCAAAAATTGCATATTTGCGAACCTGAAAGAAATCCAAAATGTTGGCTAGCCTACTAATCTGTTTGAATTGTTTCAACTGCGACCAGTCCGTCGGTCTGCCAATCAATGACTGGAACGCTCCTGGATGTGGGAAAAAACTTTTCCCCTGGCCTTATTCAGGCGGGTATATGTAATTTTAGGCAATGTCTACATCTTCCCAACTCGAAACAAGATTTCAAGCCATTTGTAAAATCTGCAACAATCTGTTTTTACAGAATCGGGTGTTTTAAAACACATACTTATATAACATATAGAACTTCTAAAGTTCCTAAGAGACTACAAGTGTGCTTCAAGCAATTGGCTCTGTTCTAATTTTAGCGATAGATTCCGGTAGAATATTCAAATTACCAAATAAGTCAAGAATATCCACAAAAGTTAAAATCTAATTAAGTAGACATGAGCTGAAAATTAATACAAAACCTGAAAAATGAGGCATGAGTCGCATCCAGTGATAACAAAAAATGACAGGTATGACGTTCGCAAAGCCTGTTATTCGAATTGAATAAGGTTAAACTTTGACTAGGACTTTGGCTTACTCCTATCAGTCAATCAAAGGTTGTCCATAAGTGTGGATCGGCTACATGAAAGCAAAAGATCCTTTCGGTGTAGTCATCACCAATGTCAACGGATAAAGCAATCTTTTCATGCCATATATTACATTAGACAATCTACCAATATAAGTATCTTCTCATAGTAATTTACCATATCCAATGACAATATTTATGAGATTATTTACTATAGTGCATATTTGTAAATTTATACAATATATTACTAATGTATTCATTAAGTCATAAAAAAGTAAGGTATTGTGCTAGATATTCATAATCAGAAGTAAAGCAACAAACTTCATCATAATAGATATATCAATGCAATATCTTACTCAGAAATATAAATCACAATAAAAAAACAAACATATTCCATTTCATTCTGAATATACCAAAAGCTTATTTAGCAAGTTTCCGCCATTGTCGAAGCTCGTTTACATACTCCATTCTTTTGATATAGTTTCAAACATTTGTCAACATTACCGTAAAAGAAATTTCCATCATTTCAGTATAAATGAACTATTGCGCAGTAATTTCAAGTTCATTACTGAGTGACCTTCTGATCATTAGGATTGGATTATCTTAAAATATATCAAGATAAACATTGAAATAATGAGCAAAAGAATTTATTCAGTTTACTGATTTAAGACAGTGGAGACTTGATACTACTGAGGAAAGGGCAGAGAATCTGTAGTGTGGTTTTCAGTACACTACAGCATTTTAGCCAATAGTGCAATATAGTATCGATATTTACTTGTGGTAGATTGCATACTTTGCGGATCACTATATAGACACTTATAATACTCGAGATGAGATTACATGGTTTTTTTCCGCTGCTTTTGTTTCTCCACCATTTATGTCCTACCAATTGTGGAGATTATTGTTGGAAACTCTTTACCCATATTTAAGCAACGCTTCAAATCGGTAATTAACTTGTGGAAGATATAAATTACTCCATTTGTCTATTCCTAAGGTGGAATCACATTCTTGAATTGTGCAATAATTTTATCATGACAATTGGTTTAATTAATATAATACTATACTAAATTACACAATAGTGATAATACAACCAACTTGTAATTGTCTGCCGGTGAATTTTCCACTTAAACAATTTCAAACTTTCGACTTTTAACTAAGTATAATTAAACTGAACAACTATCGAGCAGTTGCCACTCTCAAACTATGTTACAATACAAACGATGTCTCTCATCGGTAATAATCTTCATGACTACCCTTTTCATGCGTAGCAAAGTCTATAACCTTCCAAGTAAAAGTTTCGAGTTCCGTTATTATTATAAAATCCCTAGAGTACCCTTGTCCTGCTAATATCCATTGTGACATTAACTTGGCATCTTAAACATTTACACATAATGTTAACTACTAATCGACGAGTAATACTMAATCATACAGTTAACAGCTATCCCCCACAACTAACGATGACAGAGAATCACGAGATACAATTAAGGTTGTTTCTCAATGGGGGCGGCCTTGATCTTATAAGGTTCCATTGCATCGTCGATTTTCCCCACATAGGCAGCCCGGAATGTTTTCAGGAAGTCATCGTATCTTACTGTCTTGTAAAGAGGAGGACTGTCTGCACRAACAAGAGCCTTGGCAGGTTCTACAATACAGTCTCCTGTCGGTTGGATGAACAATGCAGCAGTATATCGCGCTTCATCTTTGTTTGTTACTACTCGGTGCTCCACACTACGCAACTTTCCATTGCTAACATACTGCACCAGATTGAAAATCAACACGCTAAGAGAACTTCTTTAGACTTTCATCCTAGGCCATGATTCATAACTCACAAGTCCCAATTTAAACCTCAATTTTTTACTATGTGGCACAATGGCCTTTCACTATGAACATAACATGCATTCTTTCAGATTTTAAACTGAGCTGATTTTTTTCCAGAAGTAATAAGATCGAAACAAAAGCCGGGCACATGAAGTCAAAAGGAGAACATAGGCAACACATAAAGGCTAAAGCAGCAGTGCAAAGTGCAAACCAGGCCAGTTAGTCGATCATAAGGAAGCTATTCAAAGTCTAATCAAACTCAGGGAAAACCACAGTTACTGCTACCTCAAAAAAAACTWWAAGACCGTGGCAGGAGACTAGGAGTTAGATAAGCACCTGTAATTGGTATCCAATATTTATAACAAGCGCATCAGGAATAGCCTCGACACTAATCCATTCGCCATCCTTCAACACTTGAAGTCCTGGGACATTCCCTTGAAGAAGTACGGTAATAAGACCAATATCACAATGCTTTCTAGTTCCCAAGGTTAATCTGGGATCAGGGCATGGAGGGTAACAATGAACCGACATAATTTGCACCTGACTCAATTCACGCGCAAAGTATCCTGGTTCAAGACCTAGTCCTTCACACACCAGGTCCAATATTCTTGATCCTAGCTCGCTAATCTTCATGACCAACTCTCCCATAACGTCCCTGCAAGATTTTAGAACATTCAGTATACTTCGAATCCAAACTTTTGTTTCGCTTGTCCAACAAATTACGAAGTATAAGAATCCTGTGCTATGGAGCTAGTAGTAGTACAGTGATGTCCAATTCAAACCTTACCAAAAACTTCCCAAGTAAAAAATTAGCTAGTCACATCAATATACCATTTCAGGAGATATCTTGAAAAAGTATGTCACATTTAGCAAACATACTATGACTTACATGGTGTAGATGACACTGTTGTATTGCCATGACTAATTACGGGGCACTTCTTTACTGCATATGCCTTATTTCATGAATTAATGACCTGATAAAGAATAAGCCGTCGAGTCTGCTGACTCTACTTCTTAACAAGCACTGGAGAATTACCTG
>SNQN01001297.1:0-45425 GCA_008642245.1 Bassia scoparia
ACGTGTCATCTGCACCTTCCCTGATGAAAAAAGACACCCCCAACCCACGACAGCGGACAGACGCCGAGCGATGACCGCGACAACCCGAGATAGAGAAGAAAACAAGCCCCGAACATAAGAAAAACAACAAACACACAAGAACACCAAACCCCCATAGGAAAAATGCACTACAGTCCTGTTGAGGTATTACAAAGTCTATCCACTCATACTTCGAGTTAATAAACGCGTTTCTGGTTCCCTCAAACCCCCGTACGCATCGAACGTCGAAACAATTCGCAGTTCAGTAAACACATTAAACATGCACAGGCTCCTTTACAGTAAGCTGTGACTATCCCTGCGGTGATAAACTCCACACTCCGGGAAAAATGCCCAATACAGCGATTGGTAAGTGGTGGCCCTTCTCCGTAAAGCGCAATAGCTACTGAGGCGAAAAATCGGTATGCAACCTTCCAATGTTCGCTGGGTATCGTATGACTCTAAAACACACACCCGTACGCAGGCAATGAAAGGAAGAGGTTATATTTGTTGGAGCATTTGAAACCTCGCGTGCAACGGACAGAATTGAAAAAGCAGAGGACCACACACCAGAACCTTACGCCACAAAGAAAAAAACCAAACAAAACCGAAAAACAAAAGGACTGAGAAAAGAATCTTGCGCATGGACAGTTCCAAAAAGGAACTGAACACTCAGTGTCCAAACCGAATAGCATCATTCAAAATAATTCCCGACATATAAGTCCGACAATAAAACGGCGGACTCACCACCCACAGCGGACCGTGCCTACTAACTCACCAAACTAATAAAACCCGGTACGTATCTACACTTGGCTCCCCTTTCCTGACGGCCTAGAAAGTAATGTCGGAAGTAGAAGTCCCTGTTTCCCATCCCACCGACTATGTACTCAGTTTGGTCATCTGACTCATCCTTTCACTTTCGCCCCCGGTCTTCTAGTCCCACCACGGAGAATACATGTTAGGGATATGTCATTGGTTTTAGGATTCAAATTTCTGCAATTAGCCTCTATGTAATAAATTCTATTTGTTGTATAATAAAAGTTTTCTTTATTTCTATTCCTCTTTAGCCTTCCATGATAGTTTTGTGTTCTAACTTTCAATGCGCAATCAAATTAAATAATCGAGCCTCACAATTCAACGGTACATTAGACCAAGAGAGACCTTCTTTCATGCTCCACAAATCCCCACCTCTCCTCTCCATTCCCTCCGTCACATCAGGTCAAGATACCCTTGCCCTTTGAGCATTAACAACACTATCATTCAGGCCATATGTTCTTTCATCACCCAGCATCTGCCTAACCCTTTGGGACCAACCGGTGCGTAGAAAAGACACTGTGCAAAAGAAAAAAAGAGAGAAAGAATAAAATGGGCAAAAGCCAAAAAAAAAAGCAAAAAATCAAAGTATCAATGGCCAGTTCATCACCAAATGCAAATCAATTGTCAAAAATCCAATGCAAATCCAAAGTTCAAAGTCCCAATTCAAAAACAAGCAAACGTTTCGAAAAGCACACTGCACCCCGTGGAAAGTCAAACTCTGCTCATCAAGCCTTTTCAACCCTCAACCACAGCCACACATACAACCACAAAAGCCCGTCTCACACGATGCATTGTCAAATCATCAACGAAACTACCGACAGGTCTGATTTCCAAAGGATACGTAGGAAGCCTCCTTCTCGGGTCCCGACCCAATAACTCATAAATATCAAATAACAATTTGAGGTCCATTACATAGTTTGATTCCCCCTTTAAGTCCCAGCAAGCGCAGATTCCTCGCATCGTAGAACCCGACATAGAACCTCGAGTTTGAACCTACATCATCTAGCCCAACCACATCAATTCCCCATTCACTTACCCTTAGTCACAAATTTTTAGGCCTTGAATTTTCTTGAACCTTATAGCCTTTCTTTCGTACACCTTAAGGGTCTCTCCTCAACCCTCGTCCTTAGGCTATCCACTCATGCACATACATACATGCATTTCTTCCCCAAGCATCTCATATGCAGCATTTCCTCCATGTTCGTTCCTCCTATGCCGCCATTCAGCATCGAAAGTTACTGATTTGGCAAATCGAATCCCATCCCTCATTCCTCTCGGCCTCATTGCCCAGCATTTGCTAAGTTACTGATTTGGGCAAATCAAAATCACATCCCGAATAACCTCATCCTTCCATGTACCAGCCCAAAAAGCTACACCCAACCCATGACTCCACAAAATTCACTAGCCTCACCTTACAGCCATTCAGCATTGCCCCGAACCTCGATCAAAGCTGGAGGCTCACGCCACTAAACCAACATCGACCCAAATTAGCCATTCCCACACCCAAACCCTTGGTTAGGGGGTCTCACTTGCCAAATCACAAGCATCACCTTTGCTCGAGATGGGGGCTTGAGACGGCCTCCATTCGCAATCCAAAGGCATCTTTACCATTTGGGTCAAAAATTTCTTGGTCATTCATGCATTAGATCTAAGAAAAGACTTTGGCATTACGCAAGTATAGCCTTATTGCAAACACTTCATAAGCTCATTGCGCTTGAGTTTACTACATCATCATGCAATATGCATCTGCACAAACCACCATTACACATTAACATTTACATTGCACATTGCACATTGCACCTATCGACACAACACCACAAAACACAATCCACATTGCACATGCACCATCATCCTCACACGAGGACTAAGGGCCCGATCCATTACATGCAATTTGCCTGCACAGCCTATACCCGCATTCATCGTATACCGGCGATCGTTGTACAGCAAACATTCTTCCCGAAGCCAAGGTCAGCCGTAGGGAAGAATTTCCCCCCTCCCTTTTTTCCATGCAGGAACGAAGCGATATTCCGAAAGAATTCATAATATCAACTACATGGCCTATACGGCATTCACGCATATACGCGATTGTTCTACCGAACTTTCCCCGAAAAGCCCAAGGTCAGCCGAAATAGGGAACTTTCCGAGAACGAGGCGCTATCCGACGAACTTGCATTTTTCACTCCGTCCCAATCAAATACTTTGACTGTCGTCTTACGAGATTTTCGTCTCTCTCGACTCCCATCAAAGTGGAGAACGGCCTTCTTCCACACAACAGCCCCTTTGCAACACCCTCGGGTTTTGGACATCTTCTCCCGCGCCAGTACCAGTTCCACATGATGCACACTATCGTGTCTACAATTCTCCCGCTACGCACACACCCTCCAGCAACCAAACATCCCTCGGGTCTACCGATTTCTCCCGCTACAGAAATCCCGCAGCACAAGCATCTCTCGGTCTACGATTTCTCCCTTACAGAAACTCCAGTCACAGCATCTTTCGGATTACTTATAGTTTTCTCCCGCTACTAGAAATCTCAAGCCAAAAACACCATCTTTCGGCGTCTGTGGAATCTTACTCATCCGCTACAGCAAGTTCCGTCAGCACATCTTCGCGGTTTTGAGAATTTTTCTTCCCGCACCCTACAGAGAGTTCCGCCCAGCACATCTTCGGGTCTTGGAAAATTTCTCCCGCTACAGAAATTCCTGTCAGCATCTCCGGTTTAATGGAATCTTCCCCTCCCCGCTCAAGAAGTTTCCGCGCATTCTTCGGGTTTTTGGAATTGTTCGTCCCGCCCCAGAATTCCGCATACACACATCACAACTCTTCCCGAAACCGAAGGTCAGCCGTAGGGAGAAAACCACCCGAGGATCCAGGCGCTGTCCAAGGGCATAACACCGCATGGGCGGCGCCTTGCCGAACAGTGTGCTCTCAAACGTAACAGGTAAAACCAACATAATTAACAAGTATATAATAAGACAGGTACCGCTTTAAAGGTTACTCAGGGTCGCCGACGTCTTGAAGTTGCTCTCAGTCCCGAATCGAAATACTGTGACTTTCGTCTGACGAGGACTTCGTCTCTTCAGACTCAGTCAAAGTGGGGGCTTCTGTAGACACCTGAAAATGTGGTCTCCCCAAAGAATGAGTAATCCGTGATAAACATACCGCGTTGCGCTGTTTGTTCGAATCAGAAAGTATGCTTGAATTCACAAAAGTTGAAATACGCGGAGGTCGTACTCGGAAATATGAGCAAATTGTCAAAGGCAAGGCAAAAATATTTTTCTTTCGTTTTTCAAAGGTTTTCAAACAAGTAATACTGGCCGATTCTATGCTTTTTGATTTTCGTATTGTCCGTTCACATTTTTTTGAATCCGCCAGTATTTTTAAATTATTTTTCTGATTCTTTCTATGATTTTCTGATGAATATTTGCCATGTTTAATACGCAGAATACGCAGAAAATACAGTGATACTCAGAGAATACGCGGAATGTTCTAGAAAACGTACTTTCTTGCGAAAGGAGGCGTTCTAAAATAATCCGTAATCTTAGGAAAATCGAGAACGTGCTTTTGGCAGACGGAATTATTCCGAAGCAAAATATTTCAGTTTTTTGGAAAAAAATATATACGCAAAAGGAGCGTCATTTCGCTGAGGAGCATTCGTATTAACGCTGCCTTTGAGCGATATTACGCTCCCTCAGCGTATATACGAGCATGCAACATTTCCATAGCCATTGAAGAAGGTATATACGCTGAGATGAGCGTATATCGCTTTCCTTTCTATGAGCGATATATACGCTTATTCACAGCGTTTATATACACGGGTTCTTTGCTCAAAAATTGCTCGTGCTTAAATACACTCTTGCCTTGCTAAGTCCGAGGACACGACTACCACGACACAATTCCCGACACTTCACACTTTTCATACTCTCTCTCTCTCTCTAAAACACTCTAAACACATACACATTCGTTTTAATTCAAGCATCGATTCTCTTTCAATCACAAAGCCAGATAACAAGGTTGATTTCTGAGATTAACTCAACAAAATCTCTCTCACTTTCTTTTAATTTGACTAACCATTTGTTATGAGTTTTAATGTAATCTAAAACAATGTAGGGAAACTCACTTTAAAAATTGTTTCATGTAAATATGTAGGGTCTTCACAGTTTGCAAGGTTTTTCATTGGTTTTTGGTTTTCATTTACATTATTATATATCCATTGCTCAATACTAAACAATTCTATTTATTTTTGCTATTAGCAATTCGAGGCGAAAATCCATTCGCTTGCGTTTTATCATGACAACAATTGTTTTTTCTTTGTTTTCATTGTAGCGATTCAAGGCAAAGATTCGTTTATCATTGTGTTTTACAAACTAACTTTTAGTTTTCTTTGCAGATTTAGGGTAAGATTGAGTTTGCATATACTTTGAAGTATTATGCACTTCATTATTATTGCTATCTTGTCATTATTGGTTTATACAAAAAAAAAACTGTTGTAATTATATATTTTTGCTAAACAAGGACCGAATTATGTGAATCACTTTAAAATCAGATAACTATTGGAACAACCTGTTTTTTAGGCCACCGTTTTAACATGATTATACAAAGTGGTCACAATCTCTAGGTTAGGTTCTCTTGTGGCTATAGTAACACACTTTCATAGTAATTTTTTAGGGCTAGTTGCGCTCTAGGTCGAAAAATGTAGTTGCTGTGCTCCATAAAATCGTGTTTAATGGGAATTAAATGAGACGAGTAGAAGGCCGCTAACATGCGGCGCGAATTGGGTACAGATCTGATTCGTTACCATGTCCCGAACCCCGATGGGTTATTGATTGGACGTGGGGCCATTTTTTTGGCCCAACGTTTCGGGCGTCCGTGAATAAACCTTTCTAGGGCACGGCTTGGCGATTTCCCCTTACTCGACAACACTACCCAACGGCACTCACGGGGGTTTCCGTTGCTCAACAAACGACAAGCACCTCGATGTAGTACCAACGCCGCACGCCCGCTACGCTGAGGGCGGCCCCGTCCTACAATAACCCCTGCGTATATACGCTCTGGAGCGTATATAGCCAGGCTTCTGCGTATAGTATTTTATTACCAAATCTGAATATTTCAATCGGAAATTAAATTCTTTGCCATATGTCTCGATTTTCTAGATTCACGGATTATTTAGACGCTCTTTCGCAAGAAAGTATGTTTCTAGAACATTCCGGTATTTCTTTATTATTCATAGTATTTTCGCGTATTCTGCGTCTTTAAACATTGCAAAATTCATAGAATCATAGAAAAATCAGAAAAATTAATTTATAAAATACTGGCGGATTCAGAAAAATGTGACGAACATTGAATGAAACAAAAGCATGAGATATCGCCAGCGTAACTTGTTTGAAACCTTTGAGATTATCGAGAAAAGCCAGAAAAAAATATTTGCCTTGCATTTGGACTTTTGCTCAATAGTTCCGAGTACGACCTCACGTATTTTCCAACTTTTTGAGTTCAAGCATCTTTGTCTGCAGTCAAAACAATCGCGAACGCGGATATTTGTTTTCTCACGCGAATACTTCATTTTGGGAGACCACATTTAGTTGGTCTACAGAAGCCCCCACTTTGACTGAGTCTGGAGAGGACGTAAGTCACGTAAGACGGAAAATCAAAGTATTCGATCGGACGGAGAGCAACCAAGACGTTCTGCGACACCTGACGTTACCCTTTTTCGCCGGTACCTGCAAAACAAGGTTAGTCGTTTCACCTGTAGCCGTTGTTTGTCCCGTCGCGGTCTGAGTCTCGAGCGATCATTTCTTCTTCGGCTGACTGGGATAAATAAACGACGCATCCCATGCTTTCGAGTGAGGAAATGAGCGTTGGCACTTGAAATAACTAGCCCTAATTCAGGATAAGGACATACCTGGGTGACGACATAGGTCTGTTTTTATGTCTTGAGAAATTTGAGTGCAATGTTGACAGTGAACTTGTGACCCTTGATTATAGAGGGGGGGCAAGAGTCATGATTTGAAGAGTCTTTGAATCCGAAAGGGCCTCGTCTGGTCTTGAGACATGATTTGAGGAGAGCCTTTTGAATTTGAAAGGTCTTGTCGTAGGTCTGGTTCTCGACATTGATTTGAGGGAGAATTTGAAAGGGGCTTGATCTAGGTCTGGCTTCAGACATTGATTTGAGAGAGTAGTCGTTGAGTTTGAAAGGGCCTGTGAATTTGAATGGGGTCTTGTCTAGTTCTGGTTCTAGAACGTGATTTTAAGAGAGTCATTGAAATTTGAGGGGCCTTGTCTATGTCTGGTTTGACTGATTTGAGAGAGTCTGTCTAGGTCTGGTTTAGACATGATTTGAGAGAGTCTTTGTCTTAGGTTCTGATTTAGACATGATTAGAAGAGTCGTTGTCTAGCCTGTCTGATTCTGACATTGAATTTGAATGAGCCTTTGAATTTGAATGAGCATTGTTTTGGACCTAATGCTAGAGCGAGGTAAGTGTGACTAAAGTTTTTTTTCTGGATTTGAGGTTTCGCCGCATGATCTGTTTATGCTGAGACGGCAACTTGAAATTGAATGTTTGTCAAACTGGTAATTGGAAGGAGAGATGTCTAGTTCTAGGATTTAGGATCAACCTCGACGGTGACATAGTCTGGTTTTATGCCCCTAGTTTTGAAGGATCGGTAACGGTCTGGTTCGATACCGAAAAGGTGACATATCTTAAGTTTAGGTTTAAGACATAAAGGACGATACTAGAGGCCTAATCCTCGTACCAAAGTGCCAATTGAAAGGTGGTCATTTTGAGAGGTGACTTAGAGAAAGGTGACTATGGGTTGACTCCGCACGTGACTTGACTTAACATTGGCGAGACAAGTGACTGTTTTGATTGAAAGAAGACAGGGTCCAAAAGTGATTTTTCAGGATTTCCTCTGATAGCAAAAGACTTGGTTGTGAACACGCAACAGGGCCTTAGGAAGGACAAGAAGCCCCAACGGAAATTAAGGGCCATGATGGCGACCGAGCCCCCCAGCGACGGCTTTGAGACATGTAGTTTACGGCTTTAGAAGTCAAATAGGGAAAGGTGGAGATTATACGATTGTCATGGAATGAAGTTCCTCCAACAAGATGTACAACCCAAAGGTCAGGTGGCTTTACTTATTTGGATTTGAGTCAATTGAGTCCTTGAAGGTGACACAAAGATATGGCTTGGTTCGAGAAATAAAAAGGGGCAATTTGTGGCTACACGGTCAAAGATGTGGGCTAGATGCGAGGTGGCTACATTGATGTTGGTTCAAACATGAGTCTATGAAGGGTCACTAAGACTGGCAAACCCATTATTATCAAACTTCTTCAGCAAGCAAGCACTCAAAAGGCTCAAAACGATTTAATGTTAATGTGGTCAACACTCGAGAAAGAGGCTTTCCTACGGTATCCTTAACGGAATCAGACCACCGTAGTTCTGATGGATGATTTGGACAATGCTTCGTGTGAGAGGGCTGGTGTAGGTTGTAATGCGGATCGGCTGTGGTTTGAAGGATTGAAAAGCGCTCGATAGATCGTGAGGAACCCACGAGGTCGCGCAGTGTTGCTTTTTAGGACTCTTGCTTCTTTATTTGATTATGGGCTTTGAGCCTTTGGATTCTGCATCTTTTCATGACTTTTGTATAACTGGCATGAACTCTTGATTTTATTTCTTTTTTCTTTTTGCCATTTTATTTCTCCTTCTTTTTTTTCTTTTCTTTCTTTTGCACGTGCAGTGTCTTTTCCTACCGCACCGTTTTTGGATCCAAGGTTAGGTAGTGTTCGGGTGATGAAAGAAAGATAGGCTAAAAATTTTTTGTAAGTCTTTTTGGTTTGTGGCTCAAAAGTTGCCAAGGGATTTTGATTAGATGTGACAAAGGGATGGAAGTGAAGGAGCTCATTCTATGTGGAAGCTGTGAGAAGACAGGCCTCTCTTGGGCATTGGTTCAATTTTCACATAATTTTCATCAGTATTAGAATTAAACCCAATTGTGGCACATGAGTGTCTGAGACTTGCATATAGAATTGAGAAAATATATTGCCAAAAAACAAATGATTTTTAGTTGGTTGAATGAAACATGAAACATAACATGGCTTATTGCTATTCAGCAATGAGACCTACATAGATCAAAGAGATGAATGAATTGAAATGATTCAATTATAGCTAGGACGGGATCTCTCTGACTGAATCTAGAGAGGATCCGCGCAGATCGATGACCCACGCCTTGGGCTGACTCATGAGGCTTTCGATGGTATGGTGTTGTGAAGATGTTTTTCCAGTCTGGAGCCAAGGACGGTATAGGATTAGGCTTTTTTTGTGTGATGATTGGGGTCAAGAGAAACATGAGGCCTTTTCGTGGAGGTAGGATTCTGTCCTGCTTCTTGCCTCCTTGGGCCTCATCCACGCGGGATCCTGAATGACACTCGACTATAGTGGACTCGGACACTGGTTTTTGAAAGGATCAAGTTGAGTGTTGATTTTGAAAACTGGCTTGAAAAACTGGACATTGAATGGGCCTGACTATTCTAACTTTAACGGTGCTACGACTCGAGAAAGATTCAACCTAAGATGGGCCTATTTCAGAATTAAGGGACCTCTTAGCCTCGAGCACTTGAAATCTGGAATGGACCATAAGGGTTGAGTCTACTGATCGAACCTAGTTCAGTTTTAGGTTTTAGATTGACGGTTCGAAAGCGCAACCCCCCACATCATCGAGATTCAAGGCTCTTGGTGTACTGAAATTGAATATTTGCAACCTAACTTCGATTGAAGTTCCTTTGAATTAACAACTGAATTGAAACCTTAATTCAGACTTTAAAGGTCCATTTGAATTAAGATTGGAATCTGAACCTAATTCTAGGTTTCAGGTTAAAGGATCAGAAATCTAAGTCAGATTTAAGCACTCTTGGATTGGAAGTCGAACCTAAGTCAGAATCTAGTCGTATGGGTTGAAATGGATTTTGAATGGGCTAAGGATCGTCACTTCATGTCACTGAAACCCTAGAATTACAGGGACTGGGTCTTAGTTGCAGTGGTTAGAATTTTCCGCGCCCCTGAATTGAGCGTCACAAGTAACAAGCACATTGATTGAAACACAAATCCGATTTATCTCACTTCAACCGGTCAGGATCTATATGACTTAGGTCGGCTTGTTTAAGTCTGATAGTTGTACCATTGCCTAAGAAGTAGACGCTGGGGTCCAATGTCACCACACACAACATTGTGTGATGCTATGGGCCAAGTGATACCCCTGATATACAGCGCACTCTAGTAACACGTGCATACGCGGCTGGCGGATAGGACCATTACCTTAGCCTGTGACGTCCATTAACACATGCAACTAAGGGATAAATCCCCCCCTTAGGGTTGATCTTCGAGCATAGAACATGCCCATATTGAGACAAGGGCTCGACATGACCCTATTCGAAGGGTCACAGCAAATTCAAGTTGATTATGAATATGGAACTATGATGACTTTTCAGTCTGCTCACTCACCAAATGGTGACAATTCCCAGTGAGGCGCAAAACTGTAGGGCTTCGCCCCGCCGTAGAGGGGCGTGACCTCAGCTTCAAGTTAGTCATGGGAATGCAGCCATGGAATCCGCATAATGAATGCGTCTGGGGTGTGTATGTCGAATTGAAGGGATACGCCACCGTTGCTATACTAGTGTTATTCACGGCACGCCCCGAAAATATGCTTGCCAAACTAGTGGCCCACAAATAGGTCCAGTACACCAAAGTGTGGCCTTCTGGGGACGTGTTGGTAGCGGATTAGATCAGTAACCATCGGCGCGCACTGTAGCAAAGGTTGCCTCTACTCGGTCTCATTGTAGTTCATTGAAGTCATAACGAATGTTGAATTCAACGAGCCCTAGGAAGTTGAGTCTTGAGATGAGCGCACTAATCTAATATTATATAGGTGGGTCGCTTTATTGTCAAACATATTGACTTCTATAATGGACAAGGGCGATCGCTTCATTGTTGTCATATAAACAGGTGCTTAGAAATATCGGTCGTCATTGATTATTGACTTTAATGTGACATGTACGCAATATGATATTCGCGGTCGTGGTAGGAAGGCCAAGTATTATACAAGTGTGGTAGAAAACTTATATTATATATACAAGACATGAAAACAAAGGTTAGTAAGCATTCATAATAATATATGTGTGTCGCTTCTCAACCTTGTCACTGCAAATTACACAAATCGTAATTAAAGCAAAAACTAAAAGAGACGTCCTTTGCGGATTGAATCAAAGAGCAAAAGAACACTGTTAAGGTATTGACAATAAACGTATGATAATAATGAAGTTCAGTGACAAAAAGAATAATGATAATAATATAAGTGTTAAATGAAAACGGAATTTGAAAACCCATGAGTGACCAATCCTACTATTTAATGAATCAATATAAAAGGTTGACGTATTCATACATTTGTTGATTTAATGTCGAAACTACGCCATAATATAGAATAATAGTCAAATTAAAAGTGACAGAAAAGGATTAAGTAGAGTCCAAAAGATGTTTTAGGTGATCATCTCAGCATCTTTCCCTTACTCTCCTCGCTAGTTGAATCCGAACAAAATCGATGCTTCAGAACTCAAGAACAATGTGTTTAGAGTGTTTGCAGAAGTAGATAGGCAATACGTGAGTTAGAACAGACCAGACCAGAATAGAAGTGTCTTGAAAGATCAAGTGTTAATCGTTGGTTCAGCTATTGAACTGACGGCAAGGCGTATTTATAGGCGCGGACGCGCAAGGCGAGGAAGCGTACTATACGCCTGAGGGGCAGGTAATATACGCCTCAAAGGCAGACGCTATAACGTTGCTCCTTAGAAATATAATCGCTCGCTTCGTCAGAGCCCGCGCAGCGTACTAATTCAACCCTGCGTATATACAGCATAATAAGAAGACAGATATCATACGCAGGCTCTCTACGATTATTGGCTCACCCACAAATCATGAAATATTTTCACTATTTCGGATAATAACTCTTTGCCACGGCTATGTCGTCGATCTTTCTAAGATGTGACGGAGTTTATTCTAAACGCCTCCCTTTTCGCACCCCAGCTATGTTCTCGAAAACATTCCGCGTATTTCCTAATTCTTCTATGTTATTTTTGCGTATTCTCCGCGAATTAAACAGGATTGCAAAATTCATAGAAATCATAGAAAAATCAGAAAAAATAATTTAAAAATACCTGGCGGCATTCAGAAAAATGTTGACAAACATTGATGAAAAACAAAAGCATGAGAATCGCCAGCGTCAACGGTGTTTGAAAACCTCATTGGATTATCGAGGAAAAACCGAAAGAATGATTTTGGCTTGCTATTTGACCCTTTGCTCAATAGTTCCAGTACAACCTCACGATCAATTTCCACCTCTTTCGGAGTTCAAAGCATCTTTTCTGAGTCAAAACAATCGCGCAGACCGGATTTTTATCACGGCAATTACGTCATCTTGGGGACGACTAGTTTAGGGTGTCTAGCACAGTGATCCTTTCTCAAACACTAATAATATGTAACGCTGTGTAGCGGCTGGCTCATAGTGTGCGGGGCGCCCCGAAATGTGGTGTTCCGCCTCGAGTTATATCGTTGGCTGTCACAGGACCACATCGTTAAACCATCACCGCACTGAGCGAGCCTCCGCTGCCGGGCGGTCGTGTGTAGCATCAGAATACCATCATAACAGTGTGGCTTAACACCATATCATAGAAATAGTAACGAATGCAAAGAGACCTAAGCTTCAACGGCGCTGGATATACATTGACCCCTATAGCTTAGTCAAAAGAGGCGCCGTCTGACGCGTGTGGGTTTTGAGCTTGTGGACCCTGACCAGCAGAGCCCACACTGCCGGCGGGGCGCGGCTTTGGCCATCCTTTTTCAGCTGGATGCACGCAAAGCCCATCCGTGAGAGTAGCAGAAGGGTGTGTAATAGGCGAGTCGGCGCAGGGCAGCGACAGCAGCAGCAGGGGCGAGTAGTAGCCTCAGTCGACATTGAGAGTCGCAACAGCAGCAACGTAGGGTCCTCAGACCGTCCATTTTCAGAGTTCTCCAAATTGCTGGGTTCATTTTGTTAATTTTGTCTAGGTTTGTTCTTTTGATACAGATGCGTCTGTTGTATAGACTTGAATTAATTCTCTTGTACAGATTCATTTAAATTTGTACAAATTGAATTCATCATAGAACATTCTGAAATTCTCATGTATGAACTTATTGGATAATCATCAATGAAGTAAGTATTTTTGTGTACTCAGACTTGTTCAATTGCACAATTTGAATCGTTATTTCTATTACAGGTTCTTGATATCAAGTATGTCGGATGTGTGTGGTTTGCTGTTATGTCTAATATATAATATAATATAATATAATATAATATAATATAATATAATATAATATAATATAATATAATATAATATAATATAATATAATATAATATAATATAYTTTTTAATTTCAAACTATCAATTTAAAGCGCTTCAGAAGAAAACGCTTTTAAAATGCTAGAACAATCGCCAAAATTTTGGCGCCAAAGTACACTATTTAGAGCGCTTATTAGAAGCGCTTTTAATCCTTTAAAAGCGGTATATTTAATGAAAGCACTTATGGGAAGCGCTTTAATTTATTTCCTAACGCCCCCATATATAAGCGCCTATGGAAGCGCTTTTAATAAGCATTTTCAACGCTTTAAAAAGCTCGTTTTGGCATAGTGGTGTAGTCTACGCACATTCGCCAAGTGTCATTTGGCTTTGGTACAAGAACTACATTAGCTACCCACTTGGGGGTACTTACATGGGCATATGAAACCTGCATCAATCAGCTTCTTCACTTCTACATCGGCAACCTTACTTCGAACTTGCCCCAAGTTCCTTTTCTTCCGCCTTATTGGCTTGCATCCCTCCTCCACAATCAATTCATTATGGGCTACATTTGGGTCTATACCAGGCATTTCTTCAGCTGAAAACGCAAAGACGTCATGAAATTCCCGAAGAAGAGCTTTCAAGTCTTGCCCCACTAAATAGTCTGCAAGAGAGCCTATCTTTACTATCTTCTCTGGACGCAACTCATCCAGAATGAAGTCTTCGGGTTTCTCAWCTTCCTTGGGAGGTGAAGACATCCCTYKGAGGCTGTGAACGGCGAATGTTTCTTGTGTCACTAGCACTTCTCCGACMTTGCGCTTCTTGTTATTCATTGATTAATCACTTGTCTTGGTGTCCTCTTCTTTGTCTATAGAGTCAGGTTTGATGGCAGCAAGATAACACTCTCTGGATGACCGCTGGTCTCCGTAGATAGATCCAATGTTGTCATCATTATAAACATACTTCATCAGTAGAAGATGGGTGACAGTTACTGCTTTGATTTTGTTCAACGTGGGGCGACCTAGTATAATTTTGTAGGCGGTCATATCATCCACTACCAAAAWTTTTTCAATCTCATACCTACACTTGTCTTTGCATCCAAATCTGACAGGCACATATATTGTTCCCACTGGTCGAACAATGCCTCCTCCAAAACCCACAATTGGATGATCAGCCTTGACAAAGGAATTGTCATCGAATTTAWGTTTAGATAGGCAACAAAAAATTATCATATCATAAGAGCTTCCAGTATCAATCAAAATTCTCTTCACTTTCAAATTGGCCACTTTTAGTTCACCACGATGGGATTGTCCGTGTGGAACCTTGACCGGTGCTACATCTCTATCTTTTTTGGAGATTCAACCTCCGGGGAGTTATCACTGAATGTTATCCGTGGTCATCACCTGAGAAAGAGTACACAAGTAACCTTTCTCTCCTTTCATAGTGGGGCCTCTAGTAGCGAACCCACTTGAAATATGTGCACCACCTCAGGATCTGTGTCATCGTCCCATTTGACGATTCGATTCTATTCTTTCTCATGGGTCTTGGCTTTTCCCTTGAATAAATGTTTTATGATCTTTCCTAACAACTAAATCATCCAATGCTTTCTGCAAATAGAAGCATTGATTGCTGACTGACAATTTCCTGAATGAAATTTGCAATATCTCGAACTATCTCGTTTTTCTCGCTCAAAATTCATAGGGGGAGGGTCAGGTATGTTCACCTTCCTTTAATGTCTTTGTAGACCAAGTAAAGATCCTTGGTGTACTCATATTTTGAAACTTCAAACAAAAACTTTGTTCTCTTTCTATCTGAATTATATCCTTTGTCGCACTACTCATCAATGGAATTAGTTCCGAACCTCTTATGTCCATTGTATGAACCTACTTGCACATTTCGATTCCTCTTCTAAGGATCTTGCATCTTTTTCCTTTTCCTTCTTGTTAGTTGCGTTGCACACTCCTCCGCATGTATCCACAAATCAGCTCTTTGAAGTGCTTGGGTGAGTTTTCGATAGCCTCGTTTAAGAAGTTCAAAACGAAACTTGCTATCCCTATGCAACCCTTGAATAAAGATGTTGAATTGCACATCGTTAGACAGACCCTCAATCTGAAGAGATTCATTATTGAAGCGCTTGACGTAACTTCGGAGAGACTCTCTAGCCCTTGTTCCACTCCCATCAAGTGAATACTATACTTGTCCCTTCTGCTAGCCATAAAGTGATGTGAGAACATCACGGCCAGCTGGCTGAAATTGTTGATGGAGTTTTGTGGAAGACCATTGAACCACTTTTGTGTAATTCCCTTAAGAGTAACGGAAAGTATCGACACCAAAGTGGTGTCATCAGTAAGACTGTGTAAACATCAAATGCTTAATAAGTGGAGAGATGATCATCAGGATCGCTTTGCCGTCAAAAGGTTCAATGTCGGCAGCTTGACCTTTTTATAGGAGCTAAGAGAATTGCTGCGGAGAGAGGAGAATGTTAAGAAATGGAGAGAGTCCGAATTTTCTCTTCTAAGTCAGGTTCCTTAATGAAGGAGATTGCCTAAATGTCATACTGAGACTTGCCCGGTCATGCTGTTATCATATCATTGCCTCTTCTCCCTAGGTGTCATGGAGATGTGATAAGAACTCCAAGGGAGAGTGTTGGATCACGCAGATACTTGAAGTAGAAGCGGAGAAGGAGAGACTTCCTCTCCGTTCTCGTATCTTGAAATCCCTCTTTTTTCATTCAAAATGGACCTTGCGTCCAGCTTTCTTCATTTGTCGGTCCTTTATCATCGATCTAGATCACTGTTCTTAACTTTCTTGTCTTCAATAACTCCACTCACATCCTAACGAGAGTGGGAATAGGAGTTCCTAGATTGAGAAATCTCTTCTCTGTGTTCACCTGAAGAAGTTGAACAGGAGGGGTCTTTGAGGAGCATACTTGGGTGTGCCTGGTATTTCCTCGTCTTTGTTTCATCAAACTTAGTTGCAACCTGAGAAGTAATGTCTCTTTTGAATCTTTTAAACTCAGAACTACTTTTCTTCTTTTGTGGTTCTCCATGGGAGATCTACGGAGGGGTATAGTATTGAACTTGGGGCTTTGGGAGTCTTAAAACTTCCGCTGGCTTCTTGTCTTCCCTTGCCTTCTAGCTTGAGCTCTTCTTCATAAGTCAGTTTGGCTTGGGCAGCAGCCTGTTCGGCTTCTCTCTTTGGCTTGCTGTGCAGTAGCTTTCTCTGCTTTCAAGGACTTGACGAGGTCCGTCATCCTGGAGAGATCCTTCATTAAGCCAGCAAGTTGACTGATACCATCACGTACTCATTGTCTCTCAAATCCACGTCTTCTTTTGGATGAGTTTGCTTGGTTTGGCGAGGATTGATCTCCTCTCTCTTTTCGACAGGATGTGGAAGAGACACTTTACTTATAGGTTCGGGGGATGATTCCTCTTGATGTGATGAGCGTATCTTTAAGCTAGGGTAAGAATGTAAAAGGCCAAATCCAAAAGTCCTCGATTTGTCATGTGCCACATCCGGGAAGCACCTGCAAGAAGGCGAGTAATCTTATTGGGTTATCGCCATATCCGACGCTCAAGTTATTATTTGAATAGGGAGGAGGAGAAGAGTATAACAAGTCTGAGGGCGAAAGTAGAGAGAAGTTGGAGAAATAGTTGGGAGAATGATTGATGTGAGTGTAAATATGTGGTCTTTTTGGGAAAAGTGAAGGTATTTATAGCCTTCATTGTGTGTCAGAATTGCGACAAGTGTCACAATATTGGCAATTTGAACCTAAATGGGCCTCTCAAAGGACTTGKGCTTTGAAGAAATCCTTTGTATTTTTCTACGTATTTGTACTGTATGAATATACATTTGTACGTATTTTGTACATGAATCAATGCACATAAATGGGCCTTGGGCCTTTGCTAGAGACTGGATCCAATTTGATGAAATTGGCCCATCCTCAATGGACCGCATCAATTATAATTATAATTATGATCTTCATCATCATTATCATCATTTTTCTATGATTATTATTCATATTGTTATCATCAATATAATTTTTATTATTCTCATTATCATATTAATTATTTGTTATTCATTAAATATCATTAATTAATGTTAATTATTTATTATTAMTTTAGTTCGGGTCACTTCAATTATTTTTGTCCTTTTCAATTTAGTTCATCTGACTTCAATGAACTCTAATTTAGTTTAGCCCAAAAGAAGAAGGCTTAAGTCTATAGAAAGAAAGAGTAAGGAAGTAGCTTAGCGGTGAATCAGTTTTAGCCCACTAAAGAAAGAAGTGAGAAGCTATCGCACGCACMTATCAAAAATATATATTAAAGGTAACTAATGTAGCTAGTGGTAGCAAGGTCAAATACATGAAGATGAAAGACTTTATTATTAACCAATTAAAAAGGTATTGATTAGTAAAATGGTCTTTGAATGATTTCCTAAAAATTAGATAATGATAGACCTACTTTCTACTCGATCCAGGTCGAGCACCCTTACCTAGTCCGGCCATTGGCACTAATTTTTCACTTTTTTTTTTCACGTTCCATAGTCCCGAAAGAACTCTCCACTCGATCCAAGCCATTGTCTCATGTCAACTGAACCTTATTTTCTTCTGACCTCGCTTAGGTGATGATAGTCACTCCAAAAGGTGCACCAAAATCCCAAGACGCTGAAAATAAACATATTGCAACAACAATAGTCATATATGAATATATTTCTGTTAAACAACTCGCATAGTAATTTTCTTGCTTAGGGTTAACACGAAAATATGTTTGTTATTGTCTTCTTGACATTTGATTCGCAATGACCGAGTAGAGGCAGCTAAATGCAGGGGGGCATTGTGCACTACTTTGCCCTTACTTAAGGGTGCTCGGCTAGGGTCGTTGGGTGGAAAGCCAAACCGAACACTCTCAAATACTTTTTATAAACTGATACCACTAGCTATACAAAMGTATAGTAGCAAGTAAGGGGTTGATCCACAGAGAAGGAATCAAAAGAGTTTAAATCCGAACTTAACTAGCTTGGCAAGCAWTCAAACTTTGAAAAGGGAATTTTGATTYAAGACTAGCTAATAGTAACACTTGAAATAAGCTTTGGAAAAACAAATATTCTAAAACACCTAGGAGATATTAGTTGTCACCTTCTATACTAATGGATAATGCCAATCAAAGTGTGTGTTCTACTCCATVAAAAAGGGTCATTGCAATCATTGTTTGGAAATTTTATTAATATCATTTCCCAAGTCAACTAACCCTCTCAATTCAAGTTAAACCCAAGTCCCCTCAAGCTCTTACTAGAATTGAACAATTAAGAATCAAACCAATGCCCAAGTCAATCCTCACAATCCCTTGCAAAGGGTTGAATCAAGCACCTCTCACCCAAAAACAATGGGTGGCCAAATCCAAAGCAATAAGGTTTGAGAAATCACAATTCAAGGAAAATATGGTGATTAGAGAGAAAAATTATATCATCTTGGCATTGAAATGATTATAGAAGGGACTTCTAGCACTCCTAAGTTGCTAAACTACTCACACAACATGCTTAGAACTTGAATAACATGAAAAACAAAGGAAAACCATGAATAAGAAGCCATTAAAGCAATGAATTGTATCAACAAAAAGGGTATCAAAGAAACTACTCAAAAATACTCCAAATCAAGCAAAAATACAACCAAAATCTTCACAAACACAAGAAGAAACAAACTAGTAACAAAAGAACTCAAAAGCAAAAGCATTAACAATACCCACAAAAAGTTGCAAAAACGAAAATCAAGCAAAACTAATAGCAAACAACAATAAAACTGAAATCTAAGTAAAGAAATTGAATTACCTCGAAAATCTAGGTCAAAAGCATATACAGAAAGATTTGAGCAAGAAATGAAGATTCTAGGGCAAAATTGAAGAAACTTGAAGCTACTCTTTAATGGAGATCGAAGGAAGAAGAAGAAGAAAGCAAAAGAAAACTGAAAATTACTCTAAAACTATTCTCTACTACTACTCTCTCTATTAGTTTCTCTCCCTTAAAACTATATATACAAAGCCCAAAATACAAGCTCTCATAATTAGAAGTTTGCCATTACTAATTTAGACATGTGCTTCAAAGCCTCTTCCAAGTCAAGTTAGCTGGTCAAAGTCAACGTCCAAGAGCTACCACGTAGGCGCGTGTGGACCAAGTGAGGCGCGTACTCGCAAAAAATGCTACTGGAAAGGCTGCAGGCGCGGGCAAGGGAGGCGCCTGCAGATGCACGTGCAGACGCGCGTACGCGCCTAAATTGGTTCTAGAATGGAAGGAAGTCAGCGCACACACGCGGGCAGAGGCGCAGCAAGCTTCAGACGTGCGTGCAAACCCAGGGAGGCGCGTCTGCGCCTAAAAGCATTCTGGAAGTGAGGGTGATCGTGCAGGCGCATGCCATGCACGCGCGGGTAATACCTCGACGCGCATGCAAACCTCAAGTTGAACTACTCAACTTCGAATGGTTATAACTTCTTGCTCGGTGATAGGATTGCAGCTTGTAATATACCATTCGAATTCAAAGTATACAAAAAGATATGGCTCGAAGAAGAAGTTAGAGCAAACATTCAAGTGCCTTAAAGCTCAACCAAAGCAATCACAATCAAACCAACAAGTAGGAAGGCTTAAGACCAACATGTGCACATCTAGACAACTTGCAAAATACTCGCTGTAGACACCTAAATGTGTCTCCCCAAATGAGTAATCCGTGATGAAACTTACCGCGTCTCGCGGTTGTTTTGACTCAGAAAAGATGCTTTGAACTCACAAAAGTTGGAAATACGTGAGGTCATACTCGGAACTATTGAGCAAAGGACAAACAAAGGGGGCAAAAATATTTTCTTTTATTTATTTTAATTATTTTCTATTTTTAGGATTTTTTAAAATAATTTATATTGGTGATCTCCATAATTTCCACTTTTCATTGCACATTCTTCACATTTTTCTGAGCTCACCAGTATTTTTAGATTATTTTTCTGATTTTTCTATTTTTCTATGATTTTTATAAGTTTTTATACGCAGAAAATACAAAATACACAAAAAATACTCCGGAAATACGTGGAACCTTCTAGAACACTCTAGAACTCCTTGCTTGGAGAGCAAGGGTGTCTAGGTGCGTCGAATCAAAGCGAATCACGTATTATGGAAAATAAAATCGGAGGAAATCAAAAAAATACGCGGAGAATATATACGCAGACCTGCGTATATACGCAGGTTCCTGCGTATATACGCAGACCTGCGTATATACGCAGCTCTCCTGCGTATATACGCAGGTCCCCTGCGTATATACGCAGGGTTTTTCTCCTCCTTTTTCCCCTCGCGCCTATAAATACGTGCCTTGCTCATTCCGAAAACACACACGATTTTTCAACTGACACACGTCTATTCTATCTCTCCCCGCCTCTAACTTGCGTATTCTTTCTCTCACTCTCTCACACTCTAAATACATTCGTTCTTGAGTTCTAAGCATCGATTCTGTTTCGATTCAACAAGCGAAATCAAGGTATAAATCTGAGATTACTCACCTAAAACATCTTTTTGACTCTTTTAATTCCTTTTGTCACTTTTAATTTGACTAATTATTATTGCGAGTTTCAATTAAATCAACACAATGTAGAAACTCACTTTTTATTTGATTCATGTAAATAAATAGGGTTAATGTTTCACTTTCGTTAATTTCATTGTACCTTTTATTTTCATTATTATGTTTATTGTTGCTAGTCATTACTAACATTCTCTTTGTGTTTTGTATAGCCATCTTCAACGAATCGTTTTATTCGATTTAATCGTTTTATTCGATTTAAACTAACAATAATTTGATTGCAGTGACAAGGTGAGGATGGCGTACATATATTATATATGGTTTTTCATATTTATGTATTTCTCATGGTGGATGTATCCATATTGTATATATATATTCTATCACACTTGTATATACTGCTTAAACAAGACCGGAAATTATGCGTACCACATTAAAGTCAGATAATCATGGATGACCGGTTTTATAGGCACCTTATTAATATTGACTAATAATCAAGTGATCGCTTTATCCATAGGTAGAAGTCATTGTTTGTACATAATCATCGAGCCTTTTTCAACCCTCAAACCACAGCCTCACATTACAACCACAAAAGCCCACTCACACGAGGCATTGTCCAAATCATCATCAGAACTACGGTGGTCTGATTCCGTAAGGATACGTAGGAAGCCTCTTCTCGAGGTTCGACCGCATCAACATTAAATCGTTTGAGGCCTTTTGAGTGCTTTGACTTGCTAAGAATTTGATAATGGTTTTGCCATCTAGAACCTGACATAGACTCATACTTGAACCTACATCATTAGCCAACCTCGCATCTAGCCACATCTTTGACCCTTAGCCACAAATTTGACCCTTTTTATTTCTCGAACCATAGCTCATTCTTTGGTCACCTTCAAGGACTCATTGACTCAATCCCAAAGAAGTAAAGCCACCTGACCTTTGGGTTAGTACATCTTGTTGGGGAACTCATCCATACAATCTATCCACCTTCCCTATGTTGACTCTAAGCCGTAAACTACATTGTCTCAAAGCCTCGCTGGGGGGCTCGTCGCCATCATGGCCCTTTAATTTCCAATTGGGGGCTTCTTGTCTCCTAAGGCCCTATTACGTGTTCAAGTCTATTGCTATCAAGTGGAAATCATGAAATTTTCGCTTATGGACCCTGTCACTTTCCAATCAAAGTCACTGTCTCGCCGATGTTAAGTTCAAGTTCAAATTCAAGCTCAAGTCACGTCCGAGTCAAGCCATAGTCTCGTCCAAATGTCACCTTTCTCTAAGTCACTTTTCAAGCAGCACTTTTCTAATAGACCCTTTCAAACTCAAGGACTCTTTCAAATTATGTCTTGAACCAGACCTAGACAAGGCCCCTTCAAATTCAAAGACTCTCTCAAATCATGTCTAGAACCAGACCTAGACAAGGCCCCTTCAAATTCAAAGACTCTCTCAAATCATGTCTAGAACCAGACCTAGACAAGGCCCCTTCAAATTCAAAGACTCTCTCAAATCATGTCTAGAACCAGACCTAGACAAGACCCTTTCAAATTCAATGACTCTGTCAAATCATGTCTAGAACCAGACCTAGACAAGACCCTTTCAAATTCAAAGACTCTCTCAAATCATGTCTAGAACCAGACCTAGACAAGACCCTTTCAAATTCAATGACTCTCTCAAATCATGTCTAGAACCAGACCTAGACAAGACCCTTTCAAATTCAATGACTCTGTCAAATCATGTCTAGAACCAGACCTAGACAAGACCCTTTCAAATTCAAAGGCTTTCTCAAATCATGTCTCAAACCAGACTTAGACGAGGCCCTTTCGAATTCAAAGAGTCTTTCAAAATCAATGACTCTTGCCCCACTCTCAATATCAAGGTCACAAGTTACAGGTCAACATTGCATGCAAATTTCGCTAGACATAAAAACAGACCTATGTCGTCACCAAGGTAGTCCTTAATCCTGAATTAGGGCTATCATTTTCAAGTCAATGCTCATTTCCTCGGAAAGCATGGGACGCGCCTGCATTTCTCCCAGTCAGCCGAACGAAGAATGATTGCTCGAGGACTCAGACCGCACGGGACACGGCTACAGGTAAAACTAACCTTTGTTTTGCAGGTACCGGCGAAAAAGGGTGACTCAGGTCGCAGAACGTCTTGAGTTGCTCTCCGTCCCGAATCGAATACTTTGACTTTCGTCTTACGAGACTTACGTCTCTCCAGACTCAGTCAAAGTGGGGGCTTCTGTAGACACCTAAATGTGTCTCCCCAAATGAGTAATCGTGATGAAACATACCGCGTCTCGCGATTGTTTTGACTCAGAAAAGATGCTTTGAACTCACAAAAGTTGGAAATACGTGAGGTCATACTCGGAACTATTGAGCAAAGGACAAACAAAGGGGGCAAAAATATTTTCTTTTATTTATTTTAATTATTTTCTATTTTTAGGATTTTTTAAAATAATTTATATTGGTGATCTCCATAATTTCCACTTTTCATTGCATTCTTCACATTTTTCTGAGCTCACCAGTTTTTATACGCAGAAAATACAAAAAAAATACAAAATACACAAAAAATACTCCGGAAATACGTGGAACCTTCTAGAACACTCTAGAACTCCTTGCTTGGAGAGCAAGGGTGTCTAGGTGCGTCGAATCAAAGCGAATCACGTATTATGGAAAATAAAATCGGAGGAAATCAAAAAAAATACGCGGAGAATATATACGCAGACCTGCGTATATACGCAGGCCTGCGTATATACGCAGGTGCGTATATCCTGCGTATATACGCAGCTCTCCTGCGTATATACGCAGGTCTCCTGCGTATATACGCAGGGTTTTTCTCCTCCTTTTTCCCCTCGCGCCTATAAATACGTGCCTTGCTCATTCCGAAAACACACACGATTTTTCAACTGACACACGTCTATTCTATCTCTCCCCGCCTCTAACTTGCGTATTCTTTCTCTCACTCTCTCACACTCTAAATACATTCGTTCTTGAGTTCTAAGCATCGATTCTGTTTCGATTCAACAAGCGAAATCAAGGTATAAATCTGAGATTACTCACCTAAAACATCTTTTTGACTCTTTTTAATTCCTTTTGTCACTTTTAATTTGACTAATTATTATTGCGAGTTTCAATTAAATCAACACAATGTAGAAACTCACTTTTTATTTGATTCATGTAAATAAATAGGGTTAATGTTTCACTTTCGTTAATTTCATTGTACCTTTTATTTTCATTGTTATGTTTATTGTTGCTAGTCATTACTAACATTCTCTTTGTGTTTTGTATAGCCATCTTCAACGAATCGTTTTATTCGATTTAATCGTTTTATTCGATTTAAACTAACAATAATTTGATTGCAGTGACAAGGTGAGGATGGCGTACATATATTATATATGGTTTTTCATATTTATGTATTTCTCATGGTGGATGTATCCATATTGTATATATATATTCTATCACACTTGTATATATTGCTTAAACAAGACCGGAAATTATGCGTACCACATTAAAGTCAGATAATCATGGACGACCGGTTTTATAGGCACCTTATTAATATTGACTAATAATCAAGTGATCGCTTTATCCATGGTAGAAGTCATTGTTTGTACATAATAGCAACTCACCTAATAATATTAGATTAGTGCGCTTTCAAGATCAATTCAATAGGCTCTTTGAATTCAATTGTTATGATTTATGGAACTACAATGAGACCGAGTAGAGGCCGCTACATGCGGGCGGATTGGGTTACTGATTCAATCCGTACCATGTCCCCGAACCCACACTTTGGTTACTGGACCTATTTGTGGGGCCACTAGTTTGGCACCAATGTTTCGGGCGTCCGTGAATAACCTATATAGGCACGGTGGCGATCCCCTCAATTCGACAACACACCCCAACGCATTCACATGCGGATTCCATGGCTCAATTCCATGACACTGAAGCTGAGGTCACCCCCCTAAGGCGGGGCGAAGCCCTACAGTTTTTGGCGACTTCACTGGGGATAATCACCATTTGGTGAGTGGACAGACTTGAAAGTCTCGTAGTTCCATATTCATAATTAATTGAATTTTGCTTGTGACCCTTCGAATAGGGTCATGTCTTAGGCACCTTGGTCTCAATATGGGCATGTTCTATGCTCGAGATCACCTTAAGGGGGGATTTTACCTTGGTTGCATGTGGTTAATGGATCACATGGCTAAGGTAAGTCCTATCCCGCCCATGCCGCGTATGCACGTGTTACTAGATGCGTGTATATAAGGGGTATCTCGGCCATACATCACCAATGTTGTGGTGGTGAAATTGGACCCAGCTCTACTCTTAGGCATGGTACACTATCAGACTTAACCAAGCCGACCTATAGTTCACTTAGATCCTGACCTTAAGTGAATAAATTGGATTTGTGTTTCAATCAATGTGCTTGTTAACTTGTGACTCTTCATTCAGTCCAAATTCTTAACCACCAACTAAGCCCAGTCCCTTAATCTATGGTTCAAGACATGAAGTTTGACGATCCGTTAGGCCCATTTCAAAATCAAGACATGAAAAAGGGAAAAATAATTTGAACCCATAACTCAAAATGAATGCCTTATCACTCCTCAAGTAGCTCGGTCTAGATCTCGAAAAGTCACAACAAATAGTCAGGGGAGGATTCTAGTGCAAACCCTCAATTTTTGTGGAGTTTTGACTTGTATGTGCCTACTTGGCTGTAAAAGGACTCACACAACTCACAAGGTCTCAAAGTAAACACAAAAATCACCAAGCAAGGCTTCTTATCATGCACCAAGCTACTCCTGGCTTAGCTAGAAAATCACCACCTAGAAAGAATCAAATGGCTTGCTTATAAAGCGTGCCAATCAAAAGAATTTCTAGGAAGAAAGTTTCATGACTCGGATTTTGAAAAATTAGACCTTGTTAAACACTTAGTTGGGAAGAAAATGAGTTACTTAAAACTCGAATCCCATCCAAAATCCAAACCCATCACACAAAACATAAATTACCACTTCTCCTTGAAAACCAAAAGAAAGAAAAAAACAAAGAAAGAAAAGAAAGGAAAAAGAAAAGAAAATCTTTTTGGCCTTTTTTGCATTTTTTGATTTTTTGTGATTTTTCCAACTTTGCACCTAAAAACTCAAAAAGCAAGCAACACAAATTTACAAGCACAACAATAAATAGCAAAAATCCTAGGGAAAAGAGAGCAAAAACTTGGAGATACAATTTACACTACAATTCTTATCATCCGCTTATCATCTCCAAATCAACCTGACCAAAGTTAAGGACTCTACAAATAAACCTCAAGGGGGAATCCAACAACTGCCATGCAAACAAATGTAATAAAAATCACCATAGGGACAACCCCTACGACGCCGCATAATTTACACTAAATAAAGAGGTGGAGTTAGAGGAAACTTACAAAGCCGCTTTTAAACCAAAATATGCACAAGAGCCCCAAAACCGGGCTCACAACAAAGCTACGACTCTAACAAGCAAAACCCTAAAAAGGCAAAAGCTTCCCCCCCAACTAGAACGGAACTCCGTCTCGGAGTTCAAAATAAAGGGTCGGGGAGGGATGGTAAACGAAAAGAACAAACATAAAGTACATATATAGCCTCCAAGTCCAAGCATAAGCTCAAAAGACTGAAGTCTCGAGCAAAACACTAGCCAAGTGGCTAAAACAAAAACAAAATCAAGCACACAAAAAGCAAAACAAAAGACACAAGACTACAAACAAGCCCTCAAACAAAAATAAAAGAGAAGAGAAAGGAAAGAGAAAAGCAGAAGCCCTTGGGGTGCCTCCCGGAAGCGCTTCTTTAACGTCACTATCTTGAAGTACTCACCCCATCAAGGGGGATCAAATACATGAAATTCAAGGACCCTTTGGAAAGCTCGGTCCTCATAGTATGGCTTGAGAGGATGTCCATTAACTTTGAATGAGGAGTCACGCTCCTTGTTCCATAGTTCAATCACTCCAAGTGGATGCCCTTCTTTTACCTCAAAAGGACCCGACCATCTTGACTTAAGCTTGCCCTGGAAACAACGTTCGCCTAGAGTCGAAGAGAAGGACCTTAGTGCCCGGATGGAACTCCTTTTTGACGATATTCTTATCGTGCCACTCTTTCATCCTTGCTTTGTATGTGCTAGCACAATCATAGTATAGGCGTCTAGGCGGAGCTCTTCAAGCTCATGGAGGTCCAAGAGTCACTTTTCCCCCGCACTAGCCAAATCAAAGTTTATTGGCCTTTGGGATTTGTGTTCAATCTCGACCGGTAAATGGCACGACTTGCCATAAACAAGCCCATATGGTGTAGTGACAATAGATGTTTTGAAAGCGGGCCTATATGCCCACAAGACATCATTCAACTTGTCCGAACAATCTTTTCGGTATCTAGACACCGTCTTTTCTAGAATGATTTTGATTTGATGATTAGAAACTTCAACTTGGCCACTTGTTTGGGGGTGATATGCTAGGCCAACCTTCTTGCTGACCCCATGCTTCTTGAGCAAAGCTTGAAAAGAACCATGAGCAAAATGGGAACCACCATCACTAATAACCGCCGTAGGCACCCCAAACCTTGGAAATATGATCCTTTGGAACATTCTCATGGCCACTTTATGATCATTAGTTGGTGAAGCAATTGCCTCAACCCACTTAGAAACATAATCAACGACCACAAGAATGTATTGATTTCCCCTAGAGGAGGGAAAAGGGCCCATAAAATCAAAACCCCAAACATCAAAAACCTCAAGCTCAAGAATAGCATTTTAGGGCATTTCATCCCTTTTTGAAATGTTCCTGGTCCTTTGGCACCTATCACAAGTGGTCACATACTTCCAAGCATCATGGAAGATGTGAGGCCACCAAAATCCCGAGGCCAACACTTTCCTTGCCATTTTATCCGGGATAAGATGTCCCCCACTAGGACCTGAGTGACACATTTCAAGTATTCCATTGACCTCTCCTAATGAGTTTGTCCACTCCTATTTTGAGCAAAATTGGGTCATCCCAAATATAGTACCTTGCCTCCCATCAGATCTTCCTCTTCGTATTCCTTGAGTACTCCGGAGGGATGATCCCAATTGCACGGTAGTTTACAATATCCGCATACCAAGGGAGCTTATCATCATTAGTGTTCAAGGCGTAGAGCATTTCTCGTTTCAACTCATCTCTAATTTGGAGATCATCCAACTCTAGTCCCCTCCTCTCAAACCTAGATAGGTGATCCGCCACGTGGTTTTTCGCCCCTTTCTTGTCTCGTATCTCAACATCGAATTCTTGTAGGAGCATGACCCAACGGATAAGTCTTGGTTTAGCATCCTTCTTATTGATGAAATAGCGGATAGCGGCATGGTCGGTATACACAATAGTCTTGGACCCAATCAAGTAGTTTGGGAATTTTTCAAAAGCGTGAACCACCGCCAAGAACTTGTTTACCGTAGTTGTGTAATTCTTTTGGGCATTGATATACGATATTTATGCTTTATTCATAAGCACATTTTCATTAGTTTTCGGTTAGTTTAGTTAGACATTTCAGAGCTTTAACTTGTTTGGAAGACTCTTGCGCACATATCGGGTTCAAATGGTCATATCTTTCTACATACACAACATTTTAATGTGATTCAAATTGGAGATGATAGCTTTCTTAAAGATCTTTCCAATGATACTCCTTAAGGCTGATTCAGACAAATAAAGAAGAACTTATTCCAGCTTCAATGAGCAACTCATGCAGAATCGCATCTTTGTGTACATACCTGGATTCAAACAGTCATATCGTTTGCTATACACAACATTTTGACGTGATTTTAATTGGCGATGATAGCTTTCTTCAAGAGCTTTCCAACGGTAGGTTGTAAGACTAATTCGGACAAACGACGAAGAAGTTATGTCATTTTCAATCATCGCTGCAAACAGAATGTCGCCCCAGCGCGGTTTTGCTCCTACTTGCTTCAAGTCGCCCACTTGCCTTGCTATCCCACTTGGTTGGACGTGGTTTTCTACTGTCCAAGTCCTTTACGCTGCTATCTTTGAAATAAGGGGAGGCATTGCACTATAAATAGGTGAAAGCTCCCATCATTTTTAACTAAGCTTTTCTTTTACTTCATACTTTGTTGTTTTCTTAGATAGTTAAGCATCTAGATCTCAATTATTAATCAAAGTTACCTTGTTCTTCATGTTCTTGGTGTTCTTCGTTCATGTTCTTCGTTCGTTGAAAATGTCAAGGGCATAAGTCAAGAATTCTCTACGCAAAAAATCAATCTTGAGGATGACTACCGCCCTTCGATCAACGGATGGTCGAGCAAGGCCTTTGGAACATTGATGAATGGTCGAGCGGGACCTTCATAAACCAGCACTTTGCGGGAGGTAACCCGTATTTTAATGCTTTATATATAAAAAAAATCGAAAAAAGTGAATGAAAAAAAAGAAAAAAAAGAAGAAAAAGAAAAAGAAGAAGAAGAAGAAGTCGAGAGAATCAAGTGATGTTTATAAATATTTCATTGAAATCTTATACTTTATCGTATATGAGATTTCATGTTAATATCTTATTAACATCAAATGTTGAATAAATATTTACATATTTTCATTATGTACATATTTATTTTCATTCCAATAAAGGTTTTCGAAATATAATCCAATGTTTTTAATGCATCTTCACTATTTTATTGGTGCTTCCACACTTTTACCATATAGTGAATCTTTCTTAAAAACAAACCACCCAAAACCCATCATCGCATCCCCTCAATTTCACCCCCCATCACCACTCCTCATCTTTGTCACTTTGCCACCCTTGTTCTTCTCAAAATCCACAAACAACCCCCCCCCCCCCAAAAAAAAAGAATAGTTTGGGGCATGTTGCTAGTAAATAATAACTTTTGTGGTGAAATAGGTTCTTGCACTATTACTTCCCTATTCCTTTATTTCTATCACATATGGGACTATGTTCGAAACAGTGTGGGGGAGGGATTAATAGTGCAATGTATTTACCTTTATTGTAATTCGGTATTTATTTTTCTGTCAAAAAAAAAACTAAAAGAAAAGAAAAAAACGAAAGAGATAAAAAAAATGAGAAAGAAAGAAAAGAAAGGCTTGGATGAAAATCCGAAAGGGCTCCTTGGCAAAATGAGAGGTGTGAGGAAACTATGTCTTCATTTGCAGGAGTTAGCATTTTGGTGGACTACTTTCAGATCACTCAAGCTTGTTTTTCACGGTTCGGCACAATGATCTTTCACACGTGATTGATTCTCCACTTCTTTGATGCCGGATTAAAGGTTGTATAAAAGTTACTTCTATTATTAGTATTTTTTTTTATAGTTGTAAAAAAAACAAAAGTTAACTCGTGTTTTAAGGCATAAATTCGTATTCCATTTTCAAAACTTCATCTCACTAAATTTACTCGAGGCGAGTAAACGTTCAGTGTGGGAGAGTTTGATATACGATATTTATGCTTTATTTATAAGCACATTTTCATTAGTTTTTGTTTAGTTTAGTTAGACATTTCGGAGCTTTAACTTGTTTGGAAGACTCTTGCGCACATATCGGGTTCAAATGGTCATATCTTTCTACATACACAACATTTTGATGTGATTCAAATTGGAGATGATAGCTTTCTTCAAGATAATTCCATTGATACTCCTTAAGGCTGATTCAGACAAATAACAAAGAACTTATTCCAGCTTCAGTGAGCACGTCATGCAAAATCGCATCTTTGTGTACATACTTGGATTCAAACAGTTATATCTTTTGTTATACACAACCGTTTGACGTGATTATAATTGGATATGATATATTTCTTCAAGAGCTTTCCAACGGTAGGTTGTAAGACTAATTCGGACAAACGACGAAGAAGTTATGCCATTTTCAATCATCGCTGCACACAGAATGTCGCCCCTGCGCGGTTTTGCTCCTACTTGCTTCAAGTCGCCCACTTGCCTTGCTATCCCACTTGGTTGGACGTGGTTTTCTACTGTCCAGGTCCTTTAAGCTGCTATATTTGACTTAAGGGGAGGCATTGCACTATAAATAGGTGAAAGCTCCCATCATTTTTTACTATGCTTTTCTTTTACTTCATACTTTGTTGTTTTCTTAGATAGTTAAGCATATAGCTCTCAATTATTAATCAAAGTTACCTTGTTCTTCATGTTCTTGGTGTTCTTCGTTCATGTTCTTCGTGTTCTTCGTTCGTGTTCTTCGTATACTTCGTTCGTGTTCTTCGTGATCTTCGCGTTCTTCACTAATTCACTAATCACGCACTAATCTTTATTTTTCATTACTAATCTCTAACTAATTATTTTTCGTTTTTAATATTTTATTCTCTAACTTTTATTTTTGTTAAACGTTGAGTGGTGTTTAAACCCCGCGTTATTTATATTTTTGTATTTAATGTTTTATTCTCTAACTCTTATTTTTCGTTAAACGTTGAGTGGTGTTTAAACCCCGCGTTACTTTTTTATGTATAATGTTTTATTTTCTAACTTCTACTTTTCCTTAAACGTTGAGTGGTGTTTTAACCCCGCGTTATCCATTTTTCTCTAACCCTCTATGTTATTGTTATTATGTTTGTTAACATGAATTGTGAGTAATTCCACTTCTAGGGTTTGGGGATCTTTGGATGGTTCGATGTGATCTTTATGGTTGAACTCAACTTTGTGGATTGATTATTACTATCTCCCTATTATTTGTTACTTATGTTGCTCAATTAAATTATGGCCATATTTCGTTGAGCTTGTCTTGTTAACGCCGAGAGGTAAAAACACCGTGTGAGACTTACGATAATAGGTGGAGCAAATATAGTAAATTGCGAGACCCTGCCAGAGGGATATAGTTCTAAGGGAGACCTGATTCGAGAGAACTTGTAACCCTAGATAGTATAATCATGAAACTTGTTGGTTCATATTGTTTGATTCCATTTGACTTCCAAAGGGAACCATTACCCTTAGGTTTAGTCCTTTAATTAATTCACCATTAAATTGTCCAAGTAGTTGTTAATCTTAGTCATAATCAACCAAGGCCCTTTTTCATAATCTTAACACATTTAATTAGTAGCCATTGAATTACCGTCTCTCTGTGGATACGATCCTTGCTTCCTCTTGCTACATAGTTCGTGTTGCTAGGTATTTTTTATAGGTGTGCGATAGCCTCGTCAGGCATCGTTCAATGTTTTGGACATATAGTTGATCACGTACAACTTCTTGTCCTTCCTTTGTCCCAATACCGCTCCGATTGCCCCATCGCTAGCATCACGCATCAACTCAAATGGTAAAGACCAATCCGGGGCTTGGACTATTGGTGGTGAAATGAGGGCCTTTTTGAGAAGGTTAAAGGCTTGCAAACATTCCTCATCAAATTTAATCTCGGAATCTTTATGAAGGAGAGCATTCAATGGTTTGGCAATTTGGGAGAAATCCTTGATGAATCTCCTATAAAATCCGACATGTCCAAGGAACGACCTTATGCCCCTTACATTTGTTGGAGGAGGTAATTTTTCAATGACTTCAACCTTGGCCTTATCGACCTCTATCCCATTGTGAGATATTTTATGCCCAAAGACTATCCCTTCCTCCACCATGAAATTGCATTTCTACCAATTCAAGACCAAATTTGCCTTTTCACATCTCTCCAAACATTATTCCAAGTTTTTCAAGCAATTCTCATAAGAGCTTGCTCCCACCGAGAAATCGTCCAAGAAGACCTCCATGTTGCTTCCAATAATCTCTCCAAATATGCTCATCATGCAACGTTGAAAAGTTCCTGGAGCATTACAAAGACCAAAAGGCATACGTCTATAGGCAAATGTTCCATAAGGACATGTAAATGTAGTCTTTTCTTGGTCACTCGGGTTGATAGGGATTTGAAATAATCCCGAGTAACCATCCAAGAAACAATAGTACCTATGTTTAGTTAGTCTTTCAACCATTTGATCAATAAAGGGGAGAGGGAAATGGTCCTTTTTCGTTGAGGCATTCAATTTTCGATAATCAATGCACATCCTTCACCCGGAAACAACCATAGTTGATACAGGTTCACATCTTTCATTCTCAACTACAATCATTCCTCCCTTTTTAGGGACCACATAGGCTGGGGTTACCCATTTTGGGTTTGCTATAGGATATATAACCCCAGCCTCAAGAAACTTGAGTATTTCTTTCTTAACAACCTCTCCCATTGAAGGGTTTAACTTGCGTTGCCCTTCAATGGAAGGTTTTGCTCATTCCTCCAAATCAATATTGTGCATGCATAAGGTGGGGCTTATTCCCTTGAGATCCTCAATTGTATAACCAATAGCCCCCTGATGCTTGCGCAACACATCAAGGAGAGAAGTGACTTGCTCATCACTCAATGAAGCATTAACAATAACCGGATAGATCTCATCCGAACCTAAAAATGCATACCTCAAAGTGGAGGGTAGCGGTTTCATCTCCACTTTTGGAGCTTCTTTTACCTTGTCTTTAAATGAYTCCATAGCCGCTTCCCTTGCCAACTTGTCTTGAATCAACTCCCTATCTTTTTCTTCAAGCTCTTTTCTTTGCTCATCGAGGACCTTTTCAATGGCCTCCATCTCCGTTGAGTGATCACCTATCTTAGGTTTTTTMAACAAAACATCTTTAAGAGCATTGTTAGTACGTAATAGTTCATTTTGCATATCGCTAACAATGTTATCAATGGTGTCAATCCGTAGCAAATCATCATTCACATGATTGGAAGGATACTTCATGGATTTGTTTAGGTCAAAAGTGATTTTGTCCATACCAATCTTGAAAGACATCCTTCCATTCTTCACATCAATTCATGCGTCGGCCGTGGCCAAGAATGGTCATCCCAAAATAATAAAAGTTTTCTCATCCGCTTCAATTTCAACCACTATGAAATCTACGTGGAATAAATGCTTCCCCACCCTTAATTGCACATCCATGATCTTACCCCTAGGGAACCGAACGGATCTATCTGCCAATTGGAAAGTAATACGAGCCGGGACAAAATCTCGCAAATGTAACCTCTCATAGACCGAGAAAAGCATAACACTCACACTAGCCCCCAAATCACATAAGGCATTTGCAAAGTGAACATTATAATTGAAGAAGGTATAGAAAAGCTACCCAAAACCTCCAACATAGGAGGGATGGTCGTTTGGATGACCGCACTACAATGCTCCGATAAAGTCACGGTTTCAATCACATCACAAGACCTTTTGCCATTTAGARTTTCCTTGAGAAACTTAGAATACGCGGGCATTTGTTGTATTGCCTCCGTAAAATGAATAATCTTGTGTACTTGTTTAAGCATCTCAAGGAACTTACTAAATTGCAAATCAAGCTTATACCTAGTCAACTTTTGGGGGTAGGGGAGTTTGGGCTCATCCTCAATCAACTTGGGGTTTCATCCTTCTCTTTTCCCTTATTCTCTGCAATCACTTTCTCCTTTTCTTTTTTCTTGGCCCCAATAGATCCGCTCGGCTCATTGCTCGTCTTCTTCCCTTGATCCTTAATCACAATTTGGGGTTCACTTATCTCATCATCGTCGTCCTCAAATCCGGTGGTTTTCCCACTCCTAGTCGTGACCGCATTCATTTCCCTAGGTTTCAAACCTTGGCTAGGGAGAGTGGGTTGAAAAGATTGCCCCTCATAGGCTTGAGCCATTTGAGAAAATTGGTTTTCAAGCCTTTTCAATTGAATCCTTAGCTCCTCGGTCTCCGACTTGAGGGTGAAAGGAGGGTCTTGACTCCATGAAGGGTTATTAGTGTTTGGGTTTACCCCTCTTGGTMTTTGAAATCCTTGTGGGGGAGTCCTATTCGCTACTTGAGGAATTCGAGGCCCATTTTGAAAATTTCTTTGGCCCCCTCCATTCCATTAGGGATATCGCTAGTTTCAATAGTCAAGGGAAAAACCTATTGCATACTACTATGACCTCCAAATAATAGCGTGATTATTGGGTTAGAAAAACCTTGGTTTAACGTTTAGGTTTTATATCCAAATTTTTTGGCTAAGTGGCCTTTGGTTCCATAACCTATGGAATCAACTAGAGCCAACAACATACATCATAAAATTGTCGTGGTCGTAGAAGCCACACCACTAGCTTGGGGTCATAGTAAACATTGGGAGAACTTCACAATTTCAACATGAATTTGGGTGATAGACATATTTGGCCAGCACCAAATCCATGTATCGAATTGCAATGCCTCATAGCCATAACATTGTTCATTTCTCAAACATATGAAGCATTACCATTAATAGAAACCATAGACATATCATGATCAAAAGACCACCATTTTCACAAGAAAAGACATCCTTAAGCATATTAACAATAGGATGGTTGAGGATTACTCCCGTGGCTTGAATGGGTTAGAGGCTTGGGAGGAGGCGTTCCCTCCTTCCAAGGCTCTTCTCAACTATTGACTTAATGCCTTCCAAAAGCTTTTCCACAACTTCTCCACTTTCTAATGCATTGACCCTCTCTTTCTTTGTCTCAACTTTCTTGCCAAGTCACTAAATTGTCGATCACATCCTCTATTATACCCTCAATTTTCATCCTCATTTTGATTCATGATTGGACTCCTGCTCCCTCTAGGTACTCTGGATATGCTCCCAAGCTTCCCTAACGTCTCACCTCCCATTCGTTATGAAACCTTGGATTTGCCTCGAAGCTCAACGGTTCTTTTTGTGGGGGAAAACTTTTGTAGGAAAGATTTCGTTGTTTCCTCCAAGTTATCAACGAGTTAGATTTCACTCTTCGCGAGCCAATCCATGGCCCTTCCGGCTAAGGAACTTCAATAACTTGAGCCTCATGTACTCTTGAGGTCCCCACTCACCTTATCAATCGTGTCACAATATCGAGCTTCAGAAAGCGCGTGCAACATGGTTTGCTTTAAGCTACTCTTCCATTTCTTGCTCAAAAGCGGCGCGTGCGAGCTTCAGAGCAGCAGTGCCACCAATGGAGCGCGTCTTTGCCTTAAAGAATTATGGAAGTGAGGGTGATCATCAGCGCGTGCATGACACGCGCGGGCAAACACCTCGACGCGCGTGTAACCTCAAACTGAACTCTCAACTTCGATAGACTGTAACTTCTTCCGTTAATCGTATTGCAGCTTGTATATACTGTTGGAAGCTCTCGAGGACTACTTCCAATGCAAACGTTTCACCTGCAAACTCAAGTATAAGAAAGATATGTCTCGAAGATGATGTTAGAGCAAACATTCAAGTGCCTTAAGCTCAACCAAGCAACACAATCAAACCACATGTTGGAAGCTTAAGACCATATGTGCACATCTAGTCTACTAAAAAATACTGCAAAGCTTGCAATTGAGTGTACAAAGATAGAAAAGAAGAGAAACTAAAGAAAAACATATAAAAGCCACTAAAACCGCTAGCTTTGCAAACTAAACATAGTGATCCATGACCTTTGAGCATGACAGACTATGGAATCCTTTGCCTTGCTTTACACCATTATAGGCAAGGCTTAAAATGGGTTTCGTAGCTTCTAAAGAGTGTCGTGGCGACTTCCTCTACTCATTTCGAGTATAATATAGACAACTCCAGCATACTCAAACTATGCAAAAGAATGAATTCATTCAACAACATCTAGAGTCATTCGCCAGTTGCTGTACCCCTAGGATAGAGGACCAAACCTAGTTCGGCCTGTAATACCCGACGCCCGTACAGACACCCATTGGCTAGATGCTACATTATACGTGTTTGAGTGAGGGTTGTTTTATGGGTGCTTAATTTTAGGGAGAAGTGTGGTTAATTTACTGCAGCTAACATTAATTTCTTTGTTGTTCGATAATTAAGATTTACGTTTGTAGAACTCTCCAAGCTATGTTTTAAGCATTATAAATGTTGGTGGATGTTTTCCCATTGGCCAAATATCCTAGGCCATAACATATCAGTGAGGTTTTATGTAATACACAAAGGACTAATAGGTTGGGTCACACACACCTCATGGTCAAGGAAGCTTCATTAGCATTCACACCTAAAGCCAACGTATGACACATGTCCAAGTACAGTGATTGCCACAACACCTCTGGTGGTTATAAGGCATCAAATGGCCAACCAGGCCTTGTAAGTTTTATAAAACACATACACCTACTTCTTCTGTAGTTACAACCACCTTAGGTATAAACACTGACACCCCATCGAAGGGCTGTTCTTGGGTTATCCTAAGGTAGTCTATTGGGCTTTGTAGGTATTTGATCGAGCATTTGGTTCAACACCTCTAGCTCCGACCATGGGGATTCCTTAGACTTATTTGAGAATCATTATATTCCTTAAAATTCCAGTACAAATCACAAACACAAGCAAAAGGAACAAAGAAAAAAAATCACAAGCCTTTCACCAAAATTCATAGAACAGACCAAAATTGGGAAACATGCAAAGTCAAATTCAAACAAGAATTGGGAAATTACCTGAATGATGTTTGTCAATTGATCAAAACTCTTGCAACTTTGGTCGAATTTTTCTCTCACAAACCATCTTGTCAAAGGCCAAACAACGAATTTCCAAGTCTGATTGTCAAAATTTGTTGTTCAATTTCTTCCAATTCCTCTGATTTTTGAAGAATTTTGGTAAAGTTTGCAAATTTTCTAACTATTTCTCTCTCTTGAAGCTTGATTTTTTTTGGTTTGAAATTTGTAAAGTGAATGTAAAGTGACCCACCAATTATTAGTGGAAGTAACCGCAATTAATTGCCCAACCATAGTGATATTTGTTGGTTAGTGGGGAAGTAAATTCACATGTGTAGTAAACAGTGAGCGTAAGTGGATAACTAACTATAGCTTGAGGCAAACCTTGTAGGAATGGTTAACTTATGGTCTTGGGGTAAAAGGGATAGGGGGCAAGCCTAGTACCTTGGAACCGTGGTAGCCTGGTAAAACCGTTYGGATTTAACATGTCTGGGGGGCTAGTAGTTAGTGGATATTTGTCCATTGGACCAAATATTCCAAAGGCCCATAACATATCAATGTATGTAAAAAAAGCCTAATAGGTTGGGTCAACCCACACGTCATGGTCAAGGGAGCTTCATGAACATAACACCAACTTAAACCTACGTATGACACATGTCCAARCACAATGATTCCCATATACCACCTCTGGTGGGTATATAAGGCACCAAATGTYAACCCAGGCCTGTTAAGTTGTTACAGAACAAAGACACCTACTTCTCTATCTAAGTTATAACCACCTTTTGGTATAAACACTAACACCTTCGTCAATGAGGTTGTTCTTGGTTTCCCACAGGGTAGTCTTATTGGGTTTTGTAGGTAATTGGATTGAGCATTTGGACTAACACCTGTAGCACCCGCCCATTGGAGTCTTCTATTGGACCACGATTTACTTGACCGAGAAGTTCTAGACAACAACAGAAGGAGCGAAGCCCAATAAAATAACTAGCCCAGCTAATGGTGGTAAAATAGAGAAGAGAAGTCAAGCAGCAATTAAGGACGAGGTAACGGTTTGACAAGCGTTACAAGCCGTTGAAGCCGTGATCAAGTCTTCCATAAGGAGTGCGCAAATCAAGGGATCGACATCAAGGATTGTAATTACTGTGTAATCACAATGTATAAATATATGTAAGGGTACAAAACGGATGGTCTTGTAACAAACTTTATACTTGAGTMATACGATTTCTTTACTACCAAAAATCGTTCAATTTCTTTACTTTTATTCACTAGTTTAATTTCAATTGTTATAATCTTGTTCCTTACATTTAGACTATGTTTTTTGAAACATTTTGGCGCCCACCGTGGGGCTCGACTTTAATCGTTTCTACAAATAAGACACCTAGAAGACCCAAGTTACGATCCCTGATCATGGACAACAATGATGTTCACCCTTCAATCCTCAAGGAGATATAGAGCTTGCGTGATTAGACGAATGAAAAGATCGCATTGCTGCAACGCGAGAACGATGYGCTGCGATCCTAGGTGGCCTTGGCTGTCTCCATTTGCAAACGCCGGGATGGGCTGGCGTCGGGAAGCATCCTCAATCGTGACGCATTTGGACATGGGACACGTCACGACACCCTTATTGTTAGGGACGTGGAGTAGTCCTATCGATCTTAACCTAGGCTTGGGGCTAGGGAGGTCGACGGCGTCTACGCATTGATAGTGCACAAATCGTTGGCGTTTGGCATGACTTGGGACGTACGCAAGCAAATGACCTCAACGTTCAAGAGTGTTGTTCACACCCATGGATTCGATGACTCACCCTAAAGCTTCGGAAAACGGCAGGGGCAAGCGACGTCCGCAATAAGCACACCTTCCCCCTCGTGGATGCGTGGAACAGTTCCAACCACTAGTAGGAGTGGAATAGTTCAGCATGACCTCGCCTAGGGTGCACAGGTATGCGCTGGGGGCATTCACGACACCGGCTTGGGGACATGCGACGGCAGGCCCCGGCCGCTCACCAATATTGCAGGCTCTGATGCAACACCCCGATGTTAGTTTCTTATAACTCCCATCAGCTCTGTGCACGCCTTTCCCCCAGATCTTGCAATTCTCGTCTTAGGCATACCAGGGCAATCTTATTTTATGTTCTTTCTGCGTTCTAGGTGGTTTCGTATTAATTTGTAACTAACGACATTTGTCTAGCAAATGTAACTCTTGTCCTTTAGGAAAATTATGAAATTTCTCAAGTGGAGCTGAAGATGCGAGTATGGAGACTAGAATAGAAGCACAACAATTAACAAATGCATTGAATTGAAACAAAAATGAAGAAGTAGTAAGTGCGTAAATCTAAAATAGGATGGAAAGCAAAAAGCAACTAATCAAAAGTCTGAAGTTTCAAACGAGGACAAAGGGTGAAAAGATTTGGTGCTCTTAACAACAATGACAAAGAATGTTCATCTCCCTAACCATTGGCAAAGACAAAGTTGGATGAAAAGCAAAAATCAAGACGTGGTTCCAATGCATGAGCTTATTGAACGTAGATGTTCGTGAAATCCTAAAGCGTGAAGTTCAGAATCAGAGCAGATAATATTTTAAGTTCCAAAGGTGCAACTGCAAAGTTTTCTCAAGTGTAAACAAGGCGATATGAAATTCATGCAATTCCCCTTGAAGCAAACAACATTACAAATGCTTACTGAAAAAATCCCAGGTGATGAAAGTAATGTTGAAGCAAGAACAAGGGCGTAGGTGCAGCAAATATTTCAAAGTGAACCAGCAAAGTACAAAAACAATAGCAATGAAAGCTAGTGAGCAGACATCAAGAAATCAGTAAAAGCAACACACGCAAGGGTGCAGGTTAAAACTAACGCATTTGTTTTGCAGAGTATCGAGACTTTGGCTTACGTACATATGGTACTTTCGTTCTAAAAACTCAGCCAAAGGGGTGGGGCTTCTTATGATACCGTACAATTGTCCCTAGCCTAAGAAGCTGAATTGAAGGCTAACGCCTAACAGAGCCCTAGTAAAAGGTCAAGTTTTTTATTATTTTATGTTTGACCAAAAAGAAGGGCGCAAATATTTATCAACACCACAAACGCACAATTACAATAATGACATAGTAGTTTATCACTTTTTTCTAATAATTATTTTTAATATTATTTTTCATATTTTTCTACTGTAATTTTTTCTATGTATATATTAATATAAAATGACATGGTTTTTAGGCATTTCTTTTTATAATTGGTCAAACCGGGGTGACCTGAATACTTGGAATTTTTGTGGGACTAAGGATTACACTTATACAAGGTGTATGAACAACACTCGTTTTAAAAATTCATGATATTTTTTTACAAACTATATCATTTTATCTTTTAGGGCGCTACATTTGTGAATTTTACTGCATATTTGTCCGTAATTTTTTCGCACCTGGTCCTGAACAAAGAGTTCTACGAGGTATCGGCATTCCGGGGTTTTTCTGACGGGTTATATCAGGGCGGCAACCGGCCGTGGCTCCGCCGACGCAGATAACGATCGAACGCTCATATCCGGGAATGCTTTTAAGAAACAGTTATCATAAAGTAACGGAGTGATCACAAGGGTTATCCTCCTGTACGCAGCTTCGAGCGACCTCTGGTTCATTCTCGCGCCTAAGGATGCTCTCGGTAAATAATGTGCTATCCTCAAGAGCAATTCGTTCAAGGTTCAGTGCATGGGGAAAGAAGATTGGCATATTTAAATTCTAACAAAACCAGATAAAGGGTCCACATTTTTACCATAAATAATACGCCATGAGGGGCCTAGTCGCAACGGGCAACCTAGGTCCGCGCTGTGCGACTTAAAACAATGGTAAAAGGTCGAGAAATAAATGTAGGCGGTAAAAGCTGGGCCTAACGCGCCCTCCCCGTTTTTTGGATACTAATTTGTGCTATATTTTTGGGCGTATGGCGCCTTGATTATCCATATATATTTGCGCTCTCCTTACACAATATAAACAAGGCCTCACACAGACGGGACTCTGCGCGGTTCGTTTGTACAACACAACTTTATGCGCAAGGCACTAACTAACGACTATAGTGGTAGAAGCACACAGGACCAATGAAACACCAGACTGGGCTGGGGGTCATTACCAAGGACGAAATTCATGCTTCCGCAGCACTACAGCGATACACCATCTCTTATTCATGATTGTAAACATCCAACTCCTTGCCATTCAGTACGAGAAGATTTGGCTCGCTCGTTCTTTGTGCTTCTTCTATCACTGCAAAACATGATCTTCTTCAAGATTTCTAATCCTCCGGAACAGCTTTTATCAATTTACAACGATCAAGTAAACAACCAATAGTTGCATTAGGAAACATATCATCAAAATCCTAATATACAAAAGTTCTTTTCAGTTACTTGGCCTGTCTACAGTGCTCTTGACAGGGATCTTTATTGGTAGAAGGGTTCTTAAATCGAAAGGTATATGTCGATATATGGGGTTCAAAAGAGCGTATGGATTGGCGTGTCTCATGCAATTCTACACTTTGTCGTGGAACCAACTCACAAGTTCAATGGGAAGACATTGAGCACTCTTATAAGAAATATCGCAGGCGATACTACTCATCTGCAACCCCAAGTGATGTTGTGCACAGGCTAGGAGTAGGCGTGCTAGTGTTTCTGTTAGGCCAATGCTCTTCACTCTCTGAAAGCAATGGCCTCGCTTCTTGCTCATGCTGTATACGACGCGCGCCGTTGGACTCGGTTTGCTGTGATTAGGCTATGACATGTGCACGAATCTATATGTCATAGTAGTATATTTTAATCAACTTAAGATCGACGGTGAACTTAAATCTCATAATACTAGTTTAGGTTACCCCTCACACAACACTGACTTGGACAATATCTTTTGCGTTCGACTATGTGCTTCTGATAATTCGAATATCAGGCCTTATTTATTGATATTATGACAATAGAGTGGTATGACTCTCAGGACGCTTCCTCGCGGGGTATAACTATATATTCCACAATACCTTGGAATAGATAGGGACTAAGAGTTAATAGGGTCTCTGCGACGCACACACTCTCGCGCCTTTTGGGGGCTCCGATTGATAACCTGAGGGTGGTAAATCAGCACGATGTGCAAATCACAAACAAGATCTACGCATTCTTATATGCAGTTCATATTACTGTTCAGTAAGACTCACCGAGTAACATATCCTCTGCACCAGGTGCTCTCGCACGCGCTAGTTACTAGAACGGGAATTATGATGTCTGCTTCGGGTTTGTTTGTATCTCTTGGAGAATTGAGCACACACTCGCTAATGATCGACGTAGAGGCAATAGAATGCGGCCGCGTGGGGGGAGGCGTGTTTGTGTGAGCCATCTTACTTCTATTCGAAGTACTTTAATTTCAATTGTCTCCTACCATTTATTCTGGATAGAACAGCGACTGACTCGCCCAGACTCAACAATGCCTCGCTTCCCAGTCGGGACATCTACTGTATGGGATAATCTATCTTGGCACACGACAGATAAAGAACGGATCCGGAGTGTCTTTTGCGAGCTTCCGAACACCGTTAAGCTAGACGGTTGGGCCGAGTTCAGTCAATATAATTTAATAGGATATATGCAGTACGCATCATAGAGGATAGATACAGACGGCAAACTACATCATTCAGGTACTACTTATTTAAAAAGAAAAGAGGTTCTGATTTTAGGACTAGACATGAATTAAAGTCGGCTCCGGCGGCCCTTCATTCGGTATACGCGGCATTAGGGTAAGATCAAAAGGAGTCAGGCGGCCCATACGATACGGGTTGGCTGACTCTTTGTACTGAGCATCGATAAGACAGCCCCAAGGGGGGTATCCTAGGCGCCGTACGAGGTGTTGGTTGCGGAGCATCGATGGAGCGAGGAGGAGTTGTTTGTGAAGTAAATCTTTCAAAATTAGTTCCTTGTTGTATTTATTGTATGATGTAAATTGATCATAACGTGAATAAATGGTGTTCCTAGCGACTATGAGCATCTTCCTCCCGCGCCATGCAGCACACTTTTTACAAGTCATAGATGCGAACGAGTGTTGGATTATATACAACGATCTGTATAATTATTAGATGGGATGTGAGTTGACTCAAACAAACTCATTCGTAAGGAAACGTGGGGAGGATTTCAAGATTATAATTAGTATAAATTATGGCAACTCTCGAACATTAATTCTTACCAAAATTTTGCTGAAATGATAATAATTGAGTATTGAATTAATTTATTATTTAACTATATAATTTACTATAATCAGATAAAAGTCTCCTAATTAGTGTTATATTGCAACTATTTGAATTATTACTTAAACTAACTCAAATACTTTGTAAAGACTACATTTGACGCTTACATCTAATGGCAACACGCACAAAATATCATCTATGAAGCACGACATAAGGTATCTCCCGAGTGGCCCGCATACTCGAGTAAGTAGTATAATGTTTGTATTGAATATGCACTTACATGATCATAATAATTGAACTTATACGAATGGGACTCGGCATTCCGCATGTTATTAAATGTTATTTGGATACAATTAAGTTCTTAATTACTAGTTACTAATGTCAATATAAGTTGAATGATCACGTATTTAACTATAGCGAATTAAGTCTTGTAGATCAATGAAGTGCGTCTTAGCATACATCTAGGGGATTACTTCAAATTCTTATTGTGGGTGTAGTATGCGTGTATACTTGTTGTCACTAAACTGTGTATTTATTTCTTATTTCTTGGTCTACGAGTTTATGTGGATCTCACATAAATCCATGTTCATATTTACTAAGTCCATCTTCGATAATACAATAATTCTGATTTTTATTAACAATTGTGTCCTCATATTATAAATTTAATCAGCACACAGGTTCTATTTAAGTTGTCACGTGTTTTGTCTTAGTTCAGTTTCTCCTCAAATATACCACGAGTCAAACGGGATTCGTAGGTCTAAGCACCTAACAAGATAGAGGTTCAAGTTTTCCTTTAACCTATGTCCAGCCTAGTTTAAGGCCAGATGCAAGTCGAACCTCAGGGGTCTTTAGTTCTAAGTCTTAGTTCAGCGGTTTGGAGTCTTCTTTAATGTCTAGCTAATCTGAGTAGAGCTTTCCTGTCACAGTGAAACATAGGTCAACGAGAAAGCATTTGGGGAGCAATACGAAGGCTCAGGTCGCTGTAAGAGAACCATTGGGGTTCCAAGACAAGTTAGAACGAGTCCGAGTCAGTGTACAATAGGGTTAAGATGCTTCATTGCCGATGGTTTTAAGCCTATTGCAAAAAGACGACTAGTAGGAGTGGATCAACAGCAAGAATGTTGGCTGACTTGCAAAACAAAGTTTCAGGAGTTAGGTGAAGATGAAAAAGAGAAGCTCGCCCGGTTCCAATCATCTACGATAATCGCATGCCATAAGTTTCTACTCAGTAAACTGTAGAGGACAGGAAGGTTCAAGAGATGCCGAGAAAGTAAAGCAGCTTCCCACCAGGGCATTGACATACTGCAAGGGGCGACGCATACCCCACCAATAGGAGTGTTAGATCTCGGTGGACCGCATAAAGCTGGTTGATGTGGGCTTGGGTTTGGGTGTCGCTAAATAATACTCATGTAGCTGCGTCTAGTCCTCTCGACTCAGAGCCGGCATAACACTTCCAATAGCCAGTAACCAAGGTTCTGATCTGGGCTTAACGAGACCTACAAAGACTCCTAGCAAGGGGCACATCTAAGGTTTCGGTTGTGAAGACTACCCCCTGATTAATTCACCATTATCTATGTCCCACTCCAGGCATGGGCAACAAACTGGTTTGGCGCTGTGTGTTTTTCCGCACCTTAGAAACTAACTTCACCTCCAAAGTGGGTTAAGACTCCTCAATCGAGGAACAGATATTAGATGATTGGGAATTTATCAAAGCCGAAGTTTTCTCAAATATAAACAATTGCTACACCATGACAACATCCAATAGGGCTAGAGGGAACTTGGGATAAATATACCAAACAGTGGTGAAAAAGAAGACTTTACCTCATTCCTAGAGAGTGGAAGAGAAATAGGATCAAATGACCAACATGTCACCGAGGAGATCATGGTCTGGATGGTGATCAAGAATCTTAGCCCAAGTACGTCACTTCAAGGTTCTAACCACTGAGTCCTTCATAGCTTATAAAAGGCAGGCCATCCTAGTTTGAAGAAGAAGTTAGGCCTAAAAGTCAGCCTATAATACACAAACAAGAAAATTGGCTCAACTTTAATGTTGCAACAAGCAATCAGTAGTAGGTCATGTCGTGATCGTACCAACAACAAGAGTACACAAGGTCAA
>SNQN01001297.1:53341-99613 GCA_008642245.1 Bassia scoparia
TAAGAAACCTACCGAGTAATTTGCAAGCTTAGGGTTTAAAACGGATATATGTTTGTTGTTATCTTTTGGAGAATGAACTCGTAATGATCGAGTAGAGGCCAATAGATGCGGGGTGGGGGAGGTGTTGTGCACTACTTCRCCCTTACCCTTGTCTCCTAATCCAATCCTTTGGTGCACTACCAGACATGGATTCCTTCGCCTTACTTTATGCAATTATCGACAAGGCTTAAACTGGGTTTTGCAGCTTCCCAAAAGAAGTGCGGTGGCGAATTCGTCTACTATTTTCGAGTATAACCACATAACTCAAGGCATACTCACACTATTTTAAAAAAAAAAGAGTTTGATTTTAGCAAACAAAACAAGTCGCCCATTACATTGTAGCCCCCGGAGCAAAGGGACTAGAACCAATCCGACTCAGTGACGCCCCAGTACCCGTACACCCGTACAGTTTTTTTGCGACATCACGAAAGATTTTTGTTGAAGAAACTCAAAAAGTCTCGTGAATTGACTGATGTAAAATTGATCATGTGTTCTACACTTGAGTATCCGCTTTTTAGGCAACACGTCTTGTATAAGTGGATGTGTTCTACACTTTCGATAAGATCGGGGGGGCTCGCTAAAGATTGGCGCCGGTGCACTACTTATATAACTAACTCTGAAGCTCAATKCCCATCCCAACCATGATGCACGGCCGAGTGCCCTACGGAGCCGTAATGGTTTAGACCTTCTTTGATCATCATAGCGGGCYGGATGTGTTWAGGACCGTTCTAAGCCTAGTCATGTGATGCTTTTTGACACCCTTTGAGTGACCTTAGCAAACTCTAGGTTTCATCTATTGTGTTGATGTGCTCTTTGTGTCTACATGTGTATATCTTACTTCWTTCGAGTTAGTGGACCATAATCCATGTTCATTTCTAGTCCATCCATGATCCATGTTTTATTCCAATTTAAGTCCACTTCAAATTTGAAAACAGGCTAAGGTCTTTGTCTAGTCAAGCCCAATACCCGAGTCCAAACGGATTCTAGGTCTAAGCACCTCAACCAAGATAGAGGTTCAAGTTTTCTTTAACCTAATGTCAAGCCTAGTTTAAGGCCAATGCAAGTCGACYTCAGGGTCGAGTTCAAGTCTTAGTTCGAGTTTGAGTCTTCTTTTAATGTCTAATCGAGTAGAGCTTTCCTTGTCACAGTGAAACATAGGTCAAGAGAAAGCCATTTGGGAGCAAACCGAAGGCTCAAGGTCGCTTAAGAGAACCATTGGTTTCCAAGACAAGTTAGAACGGTCCGAGTCAGTGTACATGGGTTAAGATGCTTCCATTGCCGATGTTTTAGCCTAATTGCAAAAGACGACTAGTAGGATGGATCAACAGCAAGAATAGTTGGCTGACTTGCAAAACAAAGTTTACAAGGAGTTAGGTGAAGATGAAAAAGAGAAGCCCCACATTCCTCGAGATGAACCACACACCAGAATCATGATCTGAAAGAAGGTTCTAGAGATGGAAGTTAAGACTTAATGCAAAACCAATAGAGGTTCCCAAATTCCCATGATGACTTTGAATTCTACGGATTAATCTGCCTAAGAAGGTGTAGCTTATGAATTCACGAGACTCGAATGCAAGGGACCAAGGGATCATTGAAGATATCACCCCCTGAATTATTCACCATTTCTATGTCCCTCAAGCGGTGGTGCTCTGACAAAAATGATTTGCTCTTGTGCCTGCTTTACAGTCCCTTAGGAAACTTTTCCCCAAGTTGGTTCAAGACTTATCAATAGGAATCAAAATTGAGTGATTGGGGAAATTACAAAGAAGAGTCCTCAAAGATATAATTGCCTCATACTGAAAATCCCAACATCCAATAGGAGTTCTAATTTAGTGGATAACTTGACTCTAAAGGTGAAGCAAACAAGAACTTCCTCATTACTAGAGAAGAGGTGAGAATAAGAATCCAAGGATAGTCACCAATATGACAACATGTCCACCAGTGAAGGTATCAAATGTCGATGAGTGAATCAATGAATCTTTAGCCCAAGTTCACACATATAAGTGTCCTAACCGCACTGATTCAGTCGTCCTAGCTTATAAGAAAGGCGAGGCATCTAGTTTTTCGAAGAAGAAGTTCAGGTCTCTTAGAAGGGTCTCAAGGCCTAAGGACACAAAACAAACAATATGGCTCACATTTCAATGTGCAAAGCCAGAAAATCAGATAAGGGTCAATGTACCGTATTTCTACCAACAACAAGAGGTACAAAGCCAAGGACAACTCAAAGGTTACATTCAACACCTTCTTGGTATGACTGGAAAGGCCTGATCAAGTTTAAGCCAATATGGATGCACTCATTGATATCAGCTAGTCCCACCCTAAGTCACTCAGAATAAAGTAGATTCAAGGAGGTTGGAACTCTAATGCCTATTGCAAGTTGCTTTAAGGAACGAGCATCTTGGAGCACTGTTATTGTTACTGAATATGAAACACATAATTCAGTATGAAATAGCATATAGGGAGCTTTTATCCAGTTCCCTGATAGGCAGACAATCTCAATATCCAGAGCAAGCCGCCAGACAGGGCATCCTAACCATTTCACATTAATCAACCAGTTACAAGTCCATCGATCCCCTAGCACATCAGAATTGTTTGCGCCTTTACCTTTCTAATATTTGGATGTCGAGCAAGTTAGTCCAAAATCGAATCAATAACTTGTAGCTCTTCAACTCTTTTTTTTATTAAATAGTAAGTCATTATATACTCAGTGTGTCTTATCCCCACATTAAAGTTAATTTTGATGGACTATCTTAGCGGCTTGACTATGGGTTCATAAATATCAAAAAGCCAAGTCAATTCAAAAATTTAATTATAATTTAATAAGTTCGGTATTACATGGCTGTCGTAGATAAGCCCTCTTTCATATTCTCCACAAAGGCTAAAAATCTCAGAGGGTGCCTCCATCTCACCTTAAACAACAAAATTCAATCATCCGATTTGGGCGTACCCATTGTGGAGCATGATAACTAAGTGCATTTTCCTTTTATAAAACCAAAACTGAGAAAGAATACCATATCGAAATCTAAACATAGAGACAATTTACAAGCAAAGTTCAAAGCATAAGCTCATTCAATTGCTCAAAAGCTTAAGAGCCGATGCAGCAAAGTCAAGATTCAAATACCATGTGAATCACAATCAAATTAATCTCCAAATCAAAGTCTTCAAATCAAACGCCCACATCGTCAAAGTCCACTACAAAATAAAAGGACAATTCAAGCCTCACACCCTCAAGCTAAACCTACATTACAACCCCAAAAGTCCTCTTCAAATGAGCATTGTCCATCACTTCCACTCAAGACCTCACGAACTACGACTAATCTGACTCCACAAGGATACGTRGGTAACCTCACCTCAAGGTCCGATCAAATTAATAAAAATAAATCGAGGTTRATCTAAATGAGTGGTTCAATTCTMAATTAGTGTTTCAATTCTCAATCAATGGTTCAATTCTCTAATATTCGAAAGTACCCCTTCTAGTCTACACCCCGACATAAACTCAATTGTAAACCTCTAGCCCATCCTTGTCAGCCTCACATTTGTGTCAACCCTTAGTAACAAATTTCAACCTTTCTAATTTTAAAACTCTAGTCCATTCTTCAAATTGACCCTTTAGGTTCTTTCGACACAATCAACATGCGGGGCTTAGTGCCCATATTATTCCAAATGTCAATATCAAGTTGGGGGGGGGGGGGGGGGGCTCTTTTCATCATACAAGTTGGCTCAAATGAGACAAGTCAATAGTCTCATCAAAGTCAAATTCAACACACCTCAACACTTCCAACTGCAGTTAAGCCTCTCATGGGGGCTAGCTCCTCTAACTCAGACATCAATCTCAAGGTCACACTCTTGTCTAGSCATAGAAAGCTCCACTTATGGACCTTGGTCTTAGTCTCCTTTGAGTCAACTCGAGTCAAAGTCAAATTCAAATACAAATGTCACAAGTCCATTCCAAAGTCAAACCTATCCTCATAAATTGCATTGCGTTATCATTATTCCACTCAACTTCACTTCCATAGCCTACCTACCACACCCCTAATCATTGTTGATCCTTTATCCCATTGCAACAAAATTGATCAATGCAATTCTACAACAACCCTAATAGTTGTATGTCTATATTTCTTTTGCAATAAAATCGATCTTCGCAATATCTCACATTCAAATTCAAATCTCTAGCAACAAATCTTAAAGCTAAAAGACTTCAATCCTAGCCCACAACAACCTTGATCGTTGTGGATGATCCTCTTTTCAATTTTAGCCTACAACAATCGTGACCGTTGTGGATGATCCTCTTTCCAATTTCAGCCCACAATAACCTTGATCATTGTGGATGATCCTTCTTTAAATTTTTAGCCTACAACAATTTGACCATTGTGGCTGGCCTTAGACTACAACAATTTGACCATTGTGACTGACCTTAGCCCATAACAATTTGACCGTTGTGGATGACCTTCGCMCGTTACAATTACGCCGTCATAGGTGACCTYAGCCTACAACAATTAGACCATTGTGGATGACCTTAGCCCACAACAATTTGACTGTTGGGGATGACCTTAGCCTACAACAATTTAACTGTTTCAGTTGACCTTAGCCTACAACAATTTGACCGTTGTAGTTAACCTTAGCTTACAATAATTAGACCGTTGTAGATGACCTGCAACCTACAACATTTAGACCGTTGTGGATGACACACTTTATATTTTAGCCCACAACGATCCTGACTGTTGTGGATGATCCTCTCTATCAACTTTAGCCCACAATTTTGTCGTTGTTAATGACCTTTCCTCAGTTTTAGCCCACAATTTAACCATTGTGGGAGATCATTCTTCAACTTTAGCCCACAATTTAGCCATTGTGGATGGTCCTTCAACTTCAATCTCGAACTTCAAACCCATGATATTCAAATCTCAAACTCACAAAACACCTGACATTTGTGAGATTGCATATGCACATCAATATGTGTTATTAAACTTGCATGCTTATGCTTGTCAAAACTTCTCCAATGGTCGACTCTGATGTACTTTTGGAGGCATATCAATTTCAAGATCAAGCTAGAGGAACGAGGAGCTTCTGAAAACTATTACACTCACAGGTGCAGGTAAAACTAACCTATGTTTTGCAGTTACCAAGCACTTTGATTGTTTTCTTACAAGACTCACGTCTCTACAGACACAGCCAAAGTGAGGGGGCTTATATAGATACCTACATTTTTCCCTCCATAAAGGTCGATGATATAACTATACCACATTGCAATTGGTCCAATTCTAAAGAACAACCGCCTCAAATAATGCCCTAGAATCTCGATTTGCAAAGCCATAKCACCTTTTGTTAACCAAAGCACCATTAATAATAATTTTTAATTTCAATATAATTTTACCTTATTTTAAACCATTTTTCTAGAATTTTCTTTGATTTTTCTAAGCATTTATGCAATTTTTCGGAGTTTTTCGGAATTTATTTATTTTGCAATAATTAATTAAATCATGAAAACACCTCCAAAAATTACGAAATCTTATAAAAAAWATATTAGATTTCACAAGGAATGTTTACATCTTTTTTCTATAAATTTTACGTTTGTTGATAAGTATTTATGAATTTCTTAAGCAAAACACACAACTGAGCGAAATGGGGTGCTCTAGAAGCTTCCGGAACCATCCAAGCTCGTGGCTTGCTCCCCAAGGATGTCTACATGCATCCCTTGCCTTCACATGCACGACTGAACCAAAATTCAAACGCAAATGAATTTTTCCATATTTAAAATCRAGCATATAAGGCAAGTCGAAAAAGAAAAAAGGAGGGAGTAAAAGCTGGGCGAAATTTTGGCCAATTTTTCCAACCTTTTTAGGTTCGTRCCTATAAATACACATGCCTTGGCTCATTTTCGTGGACTTTTCAACACTTTAAACTTCTTACAATCCTCTCACTCCGTGCATACTCTCTCTTTCTCCCATTAAAAACACTTCAAATCTTCTTTCATATTCAATAGACATTTAATACGCATTCAATTCAAGAGGTTAAGGCATTTGAGGAGATTGTTCGAGGATTTTTCGACCACGCTTTGTTGGTATAACATATGAGGCCTCAAAACTCATAGAAACTCTCTCCTTATTCTTTTCTCTTTAATTATTCTTTGTTTTTAGTTTCTTTTATCACTTAAAAACATGTAATACAGATTAATAATTTATTCGACTTCAATTRAYATATAAATAAAATTTTTCCATTTTTCTTTTTCGATTCAAAATCGATTTCAACATCATTGTCATTATTAACCTTTTCTTTGTTTTCTTTGTGCAAATAACATATTGCGAGCCGATTCGATTCTCATCTACCCATTGCTTGGTTTTAGTTTTGTTTGGGATAACGCACTACTACAAAAATTGGATAAAACACCATATTTAAGAGACCGGTGGTGTATTAAAACCGGTCTCTTAAATTAAGAGACCAAATATTCATGAAAACCGGTCTCTTAGAACTGTCTAAAAGACCGRTTATTATAACACATCTCTTAATTTCAACAAAGAAACCGGTTTGACCTTAAAACCGGTGTCTTTGATCTTAGTGGGCCCAAAGATTCAATTCTCTAGCAAGGTAACAACACCTCACATTTATATTTAATCTCTCGATATCTTTCCTCAAACCTCACTCTCTCTCTGCTCTCTTTTTTTACGCGTCTTCCTCTCTCTCTCCCCTCTATCTTCTCACACCTCACTCTCTCTCCTCTCATCTCTTTTCCTTTTTCATTTTTCAAAGTTAAACTCTTTCCAATTCTTTCAAGTTAAACCACTCAACACCACTGCGACGCCATCCAACTCCTCGCCATCAATCGTCATCCTGCTTCGTCGTGTTCTCCTTTGTTTTGAGGTAATTTTCTARTTTTTTTAGTTATTTTTGGGCATTTTTTCAGATTTTTTGGATTACCTATTTGTAGATCTAGKTTATATTTGTTTTTTGGTTGTCGGTTTTTTAAATTTTGTTTCAAGTTTTGTTCGATTTTGTTTTGTATTTTCAAGACTAATGGTAAAAGTAGATCTAGGTTATTTCGTTTTTGATTTTCGTTGTTTATTTTGATTCAGGTTATCAATTTTTTTGTGTTCAGTTTCGATTTTGGGTTTAATTCATTTTTTTCAGTCTTTTTTTTCCAATTTTTATTCATTTTCTGGTTGAATTCGTTTTGATTTTAGTTTTCCTTCTTACTTATTTGTTTGTTTTTCATTTTGACTTGAGATTATGAAGAATCTAACAAATAGGCCAATCTTGGGCTATGATTTTTATAAATTTGACCATAGAAACAAAAACAGTAATATATCAACAAATTAAGTTTAGTCTAGGTTATTAATTCTCTGTTTCTTAAAATTCGATCTAATAATATGTTTTCTTCTCTCGGTTGGTATTCTGAATTTTTGTTTCTGTTGTTTTTTCCGTTCGTGTTATTCTTCTTCTTGTTGATTTTCGCTTTTGATTTTTGTTCTGTTCGTTGTGTTTCTTGTTATTCACTTGAATTTATTTTTTTTATCATTCTTGCTTTTGTCGTTAGATTTTTCTTATTTTGTTATTTGAAGTTTGTGGGTTTGTTATTTTTGTCATTGTTGGTAATATTTATTTTTATGGGAATTGTCGTTTATTTTTTACGCAAATAATTCATCATGTGAGTTTTCTTGTAATTTGCTTTTACTATCATTCGCTTGTTGCTGAATGATGCAGGGAGTCGAGGACTTGTCTTTTGTTGTTGTTAATTGATGATTTTGATTTGAACGATTTTCTTAGTAATTCGGTATTGAGTTATATTGTAAATATATTATGGTTTATGGTGAGAATATTGTATATACTATATTCTCTGTAATTAGGGAAGTTTCTCATATCAAGGGATTGGAATATATATTCTTGCTATGTTTTGAGTGTTGCGTGAGTTGGTGCTTTGAGAACAAGGTCACTATATGCTATTTGTGGATCCATGTAGAAGTTTGTTTTTTGTAAACATATATGTAGCTCAATTAAAATCAGACAACTAGCTAGAATATTGGTATCGTAATTATTTTATAGGATTTTTTTTTTTTAAAAATAACATAGAGACCGATGCTGACATAAACCGGTCTCTTTAGCTTAAATAATAAATACAAAAATAGTTAAGAGACCGAGCCTAACACAACACCGCTCTCTGACCAACTTAAGAGACCGGTGCACTGTCAGAAACGGTCTCTTATATTGAAGCCAAAGTGACCGGTTAATTAGGCAGCACACGGTCTCTTATGTCAACTTAAGAGACGTCCAAAATAAACGGTCTCTTACCCAAGAGACCTCCCAGATATAAACCGATTATTTGAAGTCTCTTTAAGGGTTTTTAACCGTCTCTATTGTCATTTTGAGTAGTGGCGATTCGAGGTAAGTCCTATGTATCTCCTCTCCTCCTCCTCTCCTCTCTTCTCCTCTCTCTCTCCTCTCTCTCTCTCCCTCCTCCTCCCTTTCCTTCTCTTCCTCTTCTCCCTCTCCTCCTCCTCTTCTCCTCCTCCTCTTCTCTCTCTCCCCTTCTTCTCCTTCTCCTCTCCTCTCCTCTCTCTCTTCTCTTTCCTCCTTCTCCTCTCTCTCTCTCTCTCTCTCTTTCTCTCTCCTTCCCTCTCCTCTCTCTCTTCTCTCTCCTTCTCCTTCTCCTCTTCCCTTTCCTTCTCCTCCTTCTTCTCCTTCTCCTCTCTCCTCTCCTTCTTCTCTTTCTCCTCTCCCTCCTTCCTTCTCCTCCTTCTCCTCCCTCCTCCTCCCTCTCTTCTCCTCCTCCTCTCTCCTTCTCCTTCTCCTCCTTCCCTCCTCCTCTCTCTCCTCCTCCTCTCCTCCTCCTCCTCCTTCTCCTCCTCCCTTCCCTCTCCTCCTCTCCTCCTTCTTCTTCTTCTCCTCCTTCTGAAAATACGAATAGGTCGACCTAACAGATGGTAAATTGGTTTACCGACGCGCCGCAAGTCAGTCGCTTTATAGGTCGTCGTGAAAAGAATTTACGATCATTAATCGGTCGGTACATTATTACCGACACCGATTAAACCCGCCTATGGCCGGTAATTTAAAATGTGTACACGTCACCGCGAAGCATGTTACCAACCGCTTTGTGGTCGGTATTGACAAATTACCGACTGCCTGAAAGTTTGGTAATTTCGTTTAAAGTCAATTAATTTCTTGTCTTTATCGACTTTTGTACGGTCATCGGTAAACTGTGATGCTAAATAAAACAAATGGTTGTCAAAATGGTTTTTCTCTTTTGCCTTTTCTCTTTTGTCATATTAGGTTAAAAACCTTTTACATGTTTTGSACCCTTTCCTTTGATTTTTTTGGTTTTCTTTGTCAGACTCACAATTAAAATAGTACACTAAAGAAAATTGAGAATTAAATTAAAAAAACTGAATCATTTTATTAAMAATAAGGGTGAATACAAATACTCTAATTCAAAAGTAATTCAATACATGTAAATCAAACTCGTCAAACTCTAAAAGTAACTTCTAATTCTTGATCTTAATATCTGGAGTTGAACACATGATCATCATCTTATAATTTTCAACATTCACCTAGACTTATGGAAAAAAATAAATAAAAAAAAAATTAGGAACAAAGAAATTCACAAAAGTCCCAGAAATTCCAAAGAAGAAATCATCAAAATAGTTGAAAACAAAAATTAAAAACGAAGAGAAATACTAAAAACTAAAAACAGACAAGTTAAGAGAAATTAAATTMAGGGAAATTATACAGGAAACTCAGGGAATTTCATAGATGTTAAATTCAGAGAAAAATAGAGAAATTTATGGAAAAAAGAAAAAATTATAAACAGAGAAAAAATGTTGAAAATTCAAAAACTAAAAAGAAGGGAAAAACATATGAAAATCTAAAATCAGTTGAAAAATATGAATAAGAATGAAATCAATTTTTAGAAGAAAGAAGGGCAAAAAAAAAAAACAAAAAAAAAACCAATAGGTTGAAAAAAACAAAGGAATTTAAATGAAAAAAAAGCGGAGGAGGTCACGTCGATGAGGTTGGCGATGACGTTGATGAGAACGACGATGATGCGATAATGAGGGAGGCTGCAGGAAGTAAATAKGGCGGCGATGAAGAAGGAGGTGGCATTGATGAGAGCTACAATGAAGCATGCATGAGGAGAGAGATGAGAGCAAGGGGGATCAGGAGAGAGAGTGAAAGCAGGGGGATGAGGAGAAAGAGTGAGAGAAGGGGGAATAAGGAGAAAGAGTGAGAGGAGGGGTTTTTGTAAGGTTACGAAGGAGTCTTATGACTCTTTTCCTTTTCCTTTCTTTACTTTGTGTCCCAAGTGTCTAACATTGTTGTCGTGGTCTTTTATAAACGAAAATTGACATTACCAACCGCCAAATTCGGTCGGTAATCGTTTAACATAAGTCGAAATTCCAAACACAAACTGGTTGTAAATTCAGTAGTTGTCGATCAAYACTTACCGACAGTGACATCTGTGCGATTGGTAATGTCATCACCGACCGGAGAACGGTCAGTATTTTGCCCGAACCCTAGGGCGAGGTTGCCTACGTATCCCGCTTGGAATCACGACATCCTTAGTTCTTATTTAGGTTGTTGTTGTGTTACCAAAATGCGGTGCGCGTGCATGTCTTAGAAGTAAAACTTCTTGAGCTGGTCTAAGTAGGTTAGGCTGTCGAAATCATCACCATTCGCGTCCATTACTTGAACCGCACCTTTTGGTAAGATCTTCTTGACAATGTAAGGACCTGCCCAATTAGGACGAAACTTGCTGCGAGGATCAAGGACTTTTTTTCGTAGTGCCTTTAGAAACAAATCACCTTCTTTGATGCCTCGTGACTTAACTCGTTGCTTGAAGTACCGTTTAACCCTCTTTTGATATGCTTGCATGTGATGCAAGGCTGCTAATCGCTTTTCGTAGAGCAAGGCTAACTCGTCGAATCTTGCCCTAACCCATTTTATTTYTGGGAGCTCGCTTTCTAGGACAATGCGTAGAGACGGGATCTCTAGTTCTACTAGTTGGACAACTTCGACACCATAGCACCATAGAGGTCGGTAATTCTTCGTCATCTTAGAGATAATCGTTTTGAGTTTTTCATTGGATGCTTCGACTTCTTCATTAGCTTGTGGCCTATAAGGCGATGAATTTTGGTGCTAGATCCTATATTTGGCAATCAGATCCACACCACCTCTGCAATTGAAATAAGGTCGTGTAAGGGGCTCCAGCCCCGACACTAAGCAAGGGCGGCGTTGACCTCAGCTTCTGTGTCATGGAGTTGAGCCACTGGAATCCCGCATGTTGAATGGCGTGGGTGTGATCAGCCTCGATGAGATCGCCACCGCTGCCATATATCAGGTCTACTTCACCGGACAGCACCGAAACCATTCTAATGAGTAAGCTTCGAAATTGATTGGCTCCCGCTCCAAATCAAGTAAGCAGTCAGTAGTTGTCGAGGAGGGGGAACTATAGTAACGCAACAATTACATATGTTATGCCCTGTTAAACACCTCAATTACCGCCATGTGAGCTTTAATGTCTAGTAATATATTCAGATGCACACCTGTATATAATGCTTAAACTCCAGACCGGGGAATTCTTCCTAATCGTTCTTGCTAGATTCTCATAAAGTCAGCATTAAATCACAAGGTATCGAGAATTCCAACGAGCCTATTTCTAAAGGCTACGGCATCTTTTATTGGGACATACATTTTGAAAGACATGACCAATAATGTATCAGCCTCAGGTTGGGATCCATGTGTTCAGTATGTCATGACGATCTAGATCTATTGACTTCATATGCACACATGGACAAGCCAGCGATCCATCTTAGATAAGTTTCAAGTCAATTTATAGGTTTACCAACTTTAAAACCGCGAAGAGTTCCGATAACCGAATGAGCTTCTTTATTTGATAATCCAGACTTAATGTGAACTAAGAGACTAGTTAGTACTAAATTCCCCAGAGCGTTGTTTAAGGCATATATACAGTGTGATTGAATAAATACTGAGACATGAAAACAAAAGGTTAGTAAGGCATAATATGTATGTGTATCCTCCTCACCTTGTCACTGCAAACAATCAATTATTAGAATAAAACTCAAAGAATCGCCTTTCGATTGAATTGCTAATAGAGACGAACAAACGAGTTAGTATTGACAATAATATGTATATAATATAAATGAAAACAAGCAAAACCATGGAAACAATGGAAAATATTAAGAAACCTACATATTTACATGAAACCATTAACAAGTGAGTTTCTACATTGCTTTAATTGAATTAAAACTCAAAATAATGGTTAATCAAATTAAAAGAGACAAAAGGAATTGAAAAAGAGTGAAAGAAAGGTTTTTGGTGAGTAATCTCAGATTTATACCCTTATTTCGCTTGTTGATTCGAAGAGAATCGATGCTTTGAATTGAAATCGAATGTGTTTTGAGGTGTTTGAGTGTTTTGAGAGTGTATTGATGTGCTTGTGACTTGAGTCTTGTGAATTGTGAGTTTCTGAGTTGTGAAATTGTGTGTGAAGTGAAGCTCGAACTGAGCAAGGCAGGGAGTATTTATAGGCACGAGGCAAAACGAGGCAGGAAAACCCTGCGTATATACGCTGGAGATGAGCGTAATACGCAGGTGGGCGTATATACGCTCATCCCAGCGTATATACGCTTCTCCTTTTCCATGGATTTTTGGCAATTTCGTTTAGTAAGTTGAGCGTATATACGCTCCTGTGAGCGTTATATACGCTCCTGTTGAGCGTTATACGCTCATCACTTGCGTATATACGCTCAATGATTTTGTATATTTTTTCCAAAATCTCGAAATATTTCGATTTCCTCCGATTTTATTCGTGATTTCCTTGATTCGACGCACCTAGACACCCTTGCTCTCCAAGCAAGGAGTTCTAGAATGTTCTAGAAGGTTCACGTATTTCCGGAGTATTTTTCAAATCATTCACGTATTTTCTGCGTATTCTGCGTATTCAACATTGCAAAATTCATAGAAAATCATAGAAAAATCAGAAAAATAATTAAAATATTGGCGGATTCAGAAAAATGTGACGCACATGATGGAAAACAAAAAGCACGAGAATCGCAGACGTAACGTGTTTGAAACCTTCGAAAACTCTTGAGTTTATCGAGAAAACCGAAAGAAAATATGTTTGCCTTGTAAGTGACCTGCTCAATAATCCGAGTCGACCTCACGTATTTCCAACTTTCGTGAGTTCAAAGCATCTTTCTGCGTCGAAACAAACGCGAGACGCGGTATGTTTCACGGATTACTCATTTGGGAGACACATTTTCATGTCTACAGAAGCCCCACTTTGACTGAGTCTGAAGAGACGATAGTTCGTAAAGACGAAGTCAAAGTATTCGATTCGGGACGAGAGCAACTCAAGACGTTCTGCGACCCTGAGTTACCCTTTTTCGCCGGTACTGCAAAACAAAGGTTAGTTTTACCTGTAGCCGTGCCCCATGCGTTCGATGTGCTTGTATGTGTCTGAGTCCTTGAGCGGTTATTCTCCGTTCGCGCTGACTGGGAGAAAGCAGGTGCGTCCATGCTTTCCGAAGAAATGAGCATTTGACTTGAAAATGATAGCCTAATTCAGATTAAGGACTATCTCGGTGACGACATAGGTCTGTTTTATGTCTAGCGAACTTGCATGCAATGTTGACTTGTAACTTGTGACCTTGAGATTGAGAGAGTGGCAAGAGTATTGATTTTGAAAGAGTCTTTGAATTTGGAAGGGCCTGTCTAGGTCTGATTCTAGACATAGTTTGAAAGAGTCATTGAATTTGAAAGGGTCTTGTCTAGGTCTGATTCTAGACATGATTCTGAGAGAGTCATTGAATTTGAAAGGGTCTTGTCTAGGTCTGGTTTTAGACATGTTGGAGAGAGTCTTTTGAATTTGAAAGAGTCTTTGTCTAGGTCTGATTCTAGACATGATTCTGAGAGAGTCATTGAAGGAGTCTTGTCTAGGTCTGGTTTTAGACATGGTTGAGAGAGTCATTGAAAGTGGCTTGTCTAGGTCTGGTTTTAGACATGGTGAGAGAGTCATTGAAAGTGGCTTGTCTAGGTCTGGTTCAAGACATGATTTGAGAGAGGCTTTTGAAAGTGGCTTGTCTAGGTCTGGTTCAAACATGATTTGAGAAGTCTTTTGAAAGTGGCTTGTCTAGGCTGGTTCAAGACATGATTTGAGAGTGGCTTTTGAAAGTGGCTTGTCTAGGTCTGGTTCAAGACATGATTTGAGAGTGGTGTCTATGTCTGATTCTAGACATGATTTGAAAGTGACTTTGAATTTGAAGTCCAGTCGAGTCTGGTTCTAGACATGATTTGAAAGAGTCTTTGAATTTGAAAGAGTCTAGTCTAGGTCTGGTTCTAGACATGAAAGGACGATACTAGAGTCTAATCCTAGTACCAAGTGCCAATTGAAGAGTGTCGTTTGAAGAGACTTAGAGAAAGGTGACATTTGGACGAGACTGTGACTTGACTTAACATTGACGAGACAGTGACTTTGATTGGAAAGAAGACAGGGTCCAAAAGTGATTTTTCAGGATCTCCACTTGATAGCAAGAGACTTGAACACGTAATAGGGCTTAGGAGACAAGAAGCCCCCAACTGGAAATTAAGGAGCCATGATGACAAGAGCCCCCAGCGAGACTTTGAGACAACGTGGTTTACGGCTTAGAGTCAACATAGGGAAGGTGGATAGATTGATATGGATGGTTCCCAAAAGATGTACTAACCCAAAGGTTAGGTGGCTTACTTCTTTGGGATCGAATCATGAGTCCTTGAAGGTGACCAAAGGATAGGCTATGGTTCGAGAATAAAAAGGGTCAAATTTGTGGCTAAGGGTCAAAGATGTGGCTAGATGCGTTGGCTAATGATGTAGGTTCAAGTATGATCTATGTCAGTTCTAGACTGGCAAAACCATTATCAATTATTAGCAAGTCAAAGCACTCAAAAGGCCTCAAATGATTTAATGTTAATGCTATGCGTCGAACCTCGAGAAGAGGCTTCCTACGTATCCTTACGGAATCAGACCAACGTAGTTCTGATGGTGATTGGACAATGCCTCGTGTGAGAGGCTTTGTGGTGTAATGTGAGGTTGTGGTTTGAGGTTGAAAAAGGCTTGATGATTACGAAGTGACCCACCGTGCGCAGTGTGCTTTTTAGACTTTGCTTTTTGTTTGAATTGGGCTTTGAACTTTGGATTGGATTTTGAAATTGATTTGCATTTGTGAAGACTTTTGTATTGAACTTTGATTTTTGCTTTTTCTTTTTTGCCCATTTATTCTTTTTTTCTTTTCTTTCTTTTGCACGTGTCTTTTCCTACGCACGTTTGGTCCAAAGGTTAGGTAGATGTGGGTGATGAAAGAAAAATAGGCTAAATGATAGTGTCTGTGGCTCAAAAGGCTGCGAGGGATTTTGATTTGATGTGACAAAGGAATGGAAGGGAGAGTCATTTTGTGGAGCTGTGAAAGAAGCCTCTTTGGGGCATTGTTCAATTCAATAATTAAGTCAGTATTAGATTAAACCAATTGTGGCCAATGAGTGTTGAGACTTGCATAGAATTAGAAAATAATATTGCCAAAACAAATGAATCATTTTATTGCTGAGTGAAAAACTGAAACATACATGGCTTATTGTATAGGAAGAGACTACATAGACTCAAGGGACAGGAATTGAAAGGGACACATGCTAGACTAGGACTCTATGACTCAATCTAGAGAAGCCGCGCAGATCGATGACCCACGCCTTGGGTGACCAAGAGGCTTTGATGGTAGTGTGTTTGATGTTTTCCAGTTGGGCCAAGTAGGTATAGGATTAGGCTCTCTTTTTTTGTGGATGATGGAGGGGTCAAGAGACATGGGCCTTTTGTGGAGGTAGGATTTGTTTGACTTCTTGCCTCTTGGGCCCCAGAGACAAGTTGCGAGTCTTTGGCATCTTGCTAAAACAAAAATTACACTTTAGAACACCAAAACAAAAGATTGTGTCTACTTGAAACTCTTAAGAACAAACTCACTCAGTCTTGAGGTACTGGACTTAAGGAACTCGAAGTAGACTTGATGGCTAGACCTAAATCTGATTTAAGGTGCTAGACTTGAGAAAGATTCAAACCTAAGATGGGCCTATTTCAGAATTAAGGACCTCTTAGACCTACGAGCACTTGAAATAATGAATGGACCTAGCCTTGAATCAAAGTTCCTAGGTTAGTCTATGATCGAACCTAGTTCAGTTTTAAGGTCTTAGATTGAAGTTGAAGCGAACCTAATTCAGATTCAAGGCTCTTGGGTTGAAAGTGAATCGAACCTAATTCAGACTTAAGGTTCTTGAATTGGAATTGAATTGAACCTAATTAGATTTAAGGTTTGAATTGGAATTGAATTGAACCTAATTTAGGTTTAAGGTTCAAAAGGTCGAATCTAAGTCAGGCTTAAGATTTTGGATTGGAATCGAACCTAGGTCAGATTCTAGGTCGAATGGAGTTTGAAATTGAATTGGATTGGAATGGGCCTAATGGATCAACAAACTTCATGTCTTGACCATAGATTAAGGGACTGGGCTTAGTTAAGAAATTGGACTGAACAAAGAGTCACAAGTTAACAAGCACATTGATTGAAACACAAAACCAATTTATTCACGTAAGGTCAGGATCTAAGTGAACTATATAGGTCGGCTTGGTTAAGTCTGATAGTGTACCATGCCTAAGAGTAGAGCTGGGTCCAATTTCACCACCACAATACTGGTGATGTATGCCGAGACCCTTATATGCACGCATCTCGTAACCGTGCCACGCGGCATGGGGGATATGACTTACCTTAGCCATGTGATCAATTAACCACATGCAACCAAGATAAAAATCCCCCTTAAGGTGATCTCGAGCATAAAACATGCCCATATTGAGACCAAGGTGCTAGGACATGACCTATTCGAAGGTCACAAGCAAGATTCAATTGATATGAATATGGACTACGAGACTTTCAAGTCTGTCCACTACCAAATGGTGATTATCCCAGTGAAGTCGCCAAAAACTGTAGCCCGCCCCCGCCTTAGGCAAGGGCGTTGACCTCAGCTTCAGTGTCATGGAGTTGAGCCATGGAATCCGCATGTGAATGCGTTGGGGTGTCGTCGGAATTGAGGGGATCGCCACCGTGCCTATATAGGTATTCACGGGCGCCCGAAACATTGGTGCCAAATTAATGCCCCACGTCCAATCAAGTAACCAGTCGTGGGTTCGGGACATGGTACGAATCAGATCTGTAACCCAATTCCCCGCATGTAGCGGCCTCTACTCGGTCTCATTGTTGTTCCATAAATCATAACAATTGAATTCAAAAGAGCCTATCGATTTGACTTTGAAAGTGCATTGATTACTAGTGGGTTGCTATTATACACAAACCAAGACTTCTACAATGGACAAGGCGATCACTTGATTGTTAGTCAATGTTAATAAGGTGCTTAGAAAAACCGTCGTCCATGATTATCTGACTTTAATGTGACAAACGATTAAATTCCGGTCTTGTTTAAGCAATATATACAAGTGTGATTGAATATATATACATGAGACATGAAAACAAAGGTTGTAAGGGATATATGTATGTGTATCCTCCTCACCTTGTCACTGCAAACATCAAAATTATTAGAATAAAACTATCAAGAATCGCCTTTCGATGAATTGCTAATAGAGACGAACAAAAGAGTTATTGACATAAAAATATGATTAATAATAAATGAAAACCAAGCAAAACCATGGAAACAATGAAAATATTAAGAAAACCTACATATTACATAAACCATTAACAAGTGAGTTTCTACATTGTTTAATTGAATTAAAACTCAAATAATGGTTAATCAAATTAAAAGAGACAAAAGGAATTGAAAAAGAGTGAAGAAAGGTTTTTGGTGAGTAATCTCAGATTTACCCTTATTCGCTTGTTGATTCGAAGAGATCGATGCTTTGAATTGAAATCGAATGTGTTTGAGTGTTTTGAGTGTTTGAGAGTGTATTGATGTGTCTTTTACCTTGAGCTTGTGAAATTGTTGAAGTTTCTGAGTCGTGAAATTGTGTGTGAAGTGAAGCTCGAACTGGCAAGGCAAAGGGAGTATTTATAGCACGAGGCAAAACGAGGCAGGAAAAACCCTGCGTATATACGCTGAGATGAGCGTATATGCAGGTGAGGAGCGTATATACGCTCATCCCAGCGTATATACGCTTCTCCTTTTCATGGATTTTGCAATTTCGTATAGTAAGGTTGAGCGTATATACGCTCCTGTTGACGTATACGCTCCTGTTGAGCGTATATACGCTCACACTTGCGTATATACGCTCAATGATTGTGTATATTTTTTCCAAAAATCTCAAATATTTCGATTTCCTCCGATTTTATTCGTGATTTCCTTGATTCGACGCACCTAGCACCCTTTGCTCTCCAAGCAAGGAGTTCTAGAATGTTCTAGAAGGTTCCACGTATTTTCGGAGTATTTTCTAATCATTCACGTATTTTTTGCGTATTTTGCGTATTCAAACATTGCAAAATTCATAGAAAATCATAGAAAAATCAGAAAAAATAATTTAAATATGGCGGATTCAGAAAAATGTGACGCACATGATGGAAAACAAAAAGCACGGAATCGCCAGCGTAACGTGTTTGAAAACCTTCGAAACCTTTGAGTTTATCGAGAAAAATCGAAAAGAAAATATGTTTGCCTTGTAGTGACCTTTGCTCAATAATTCCGAGTACGACCTCACGTATTTCCAACTTTCGTGAGTTCAAAGCATCTTTTCTGCGTCGAAACAACGCGAGACGCGGTATGTTATCATCGGATTACTCATTGGGAGACACATTTTCAGGTGTCTACAAGGTGCCATTCTCACTAATGATTTCATGAGACTCCGCCAGCGACAAATGAGGTTGTTCTCAATGACTCTTTCCACATGCATAGCTTGAAGTTTTGCATATGACGCTGTTTCTACCTATTTTTTTTAAGTAGTCTATGGTTAAAAGTATGAATTCATGACCACCTTGCCCGGGCGTGTAATCTTTCCTATTATGTCTTACCCATGTTGAGAAGGGCCATGGAGAGACAAAGTCGAAATGAGAGATGAGGACATGTTGTGCATTAGGGTATTTCGTGCAGGTACACATGTACGATGTGTTGCATGTAATCCCTTTCCATGGTGGTACAATAGTACCGAACATGATGATCTTCGAGCTAGAGTCACAAACCCTGTCATGGACTTACTCCATGATCGTTTTGCCTGCTTGTCTAAGTGATGCAAGGAGGTGAAGACCATTGTATGGTCCTTATAGAGTTCTCCACCTTGAAGCTCTTGTTTCTTTTTTGTTACACCGTAGGGATATTGATCAGTTTTCAAGTAACTCTTGATGTCAATATACCATGGATCTTTGGGTTCGAGGTTAGGACCTAATAACGTTTTGCCGAAGACATAGACATACGCCATTCTTGCCTCCACTAATGAATAAAGGCATTGAGTCACTGATGTTGGATTCGTACCATGAATGCGAGCTTTGCTAGTGGATCTGTGAATTGATTGTCTTCGCAGTGTAGATATGTATATTCGACTTCGTCGATCTATTTGTTATGCAATGCTTTCGAGGTTGGACAAATAAAGAGCAAGGATCTCGCTTCTTACCTTCCATYGGCCTGAAACTTGGTTTATGATGAGTGAGGAATCACCATATACCATTAGTTTCTTAACGTTAAGTGCAACGATGACCTGTAAACCAAGAATACATGCTTTGTACTCTGCTGCATTGTTAGTGACATCGAAGTCAAGCTTTATGGAAATCGAGGTGTGCCCCTCTTGAGGTAAGACTAGGAGTACTCCAACTCTACATCCCTTTTCATTAGATGCACCATCAAAGTATAATGACCAACTTTCTTTTTAAGTCATCATTAGCTCTTCGTTTGGTAAGTCAAAGTCCTTAGGAAGGAGTTTTTATGGAGAGTCTACTAGCAATTCAGAGACAATGATACCTTTGATGGATTTTTGAGGCACGAACTTAAGATCAAATTCGGTGAGCATAACCATCCATCTTGACATCCGTCTGTTGGCTGCCGGCTTTTGAAAGACGTATTTTATAGGATCCCCTTTGCATACAATTTATACGGTATGTGTGAGCAAGTAATTTAGGAGCTTTTTTGATGCCCACGCTAAACCCAAGCATAKYTTCTCTATGGTAGAATATCGTTCCTCGTATGGAAGGAACTTATTACTTAGGTWGTAGATAGCTTTCTCTTTATCGTTTGTTTCTTGTGCGAGCATGGCTCCGGCTGCGGTGTTCATTACTGTGAGGTATAGCCGTAGTGGATGCCTAGGACGGGCAAGAGCTAGCATAGGGCGATTTGTGAGGCATCCCTTGATCCTAACGAAAGCTTGTTGGCAACTTTTGTCCCATTGCTTAGGTGCACCTTTCTTTAACTTCTTGAAGATGGGTTCACAAACCATTGTGAGTTTGGATAWGAACCTGCTGATGTAATTGAAGTCGACCCAAGAACCATCARATTTCCTTCTCATTTTGCGGTGACCTAAGTGACATGATGGCTTTGATCTTGGTCGGATCGATCTCGATGCTTCGAGAGCTTATGAGGTAGCCTAAGAGCTTGACTGAGGTGACTCTGAATGCACATTTTTCGTGGATTTAGGCGCATGTTGAATTGGTGGAGTATTTTGAAGAATTTTCTTAGTGCAAGGGTATGTCCTTCTTGTTCTTTAAATTTGACGATAATAWCGTCGACATAAACCTCTASTTCTTTATGTATCATGTCATGGAGMAGAGTAGTGGTAACTCGATGATATGTGGCGCCTGCATTTTTTAGACCAAAAGGCATTACTGTGTAGCAATGTAATGCCCACGGAGTGGTGAAGGTTGTCTTTGCCAAGTCTTCCTCGACCATTTTGATTTGTTTATATCTCGCATACCYATCCATGAATGCGACTAAGGCATGCTCTACTATGATGTCTACGAGAACGTCTATGTKTTGTAAAGGAAAGTTAGCTTTCTGACTTTCTTTGTTTTAGTTTCGAAAACCCACACACATTCGAATCCGTCCGTCTTTCTTAGGTACTAGAACCACATGTTCTATCCATTGAGGGTAATTGACGACCCTAATGTAGCTGGCATCATGCTATTTGATGACCTCTTGCCCAATGTTAATTGCAACATCCGGTTTCATGCGATAGAAGAGTTCTTTATAGGACCCAGCAAAAAAATCCAAGAATTCCCTTAGTGTTGCAACCAGTTCATTCCTTTCTTGCGGACGTTGTGGGAGATCTCTACCTTTTCTGCTTGTTCGATGACAGAAGATTTCTTTTCGTTCTCTTCCATCGCCTTTATTAAAGGAATCATAAGAGGGAAAAGAGGAGTAAGCAGAAAGGAGCATGTTATTAAACTATAAAGAGAGTATTGATAAGTTAGTCTCAGAAGAGACTTGATTGACAAGGGAAAGGGGGACACTAGGCTCTTGAAAGACTCARGAGGACACTCCCTAGGACTAGCTATCCTAGCTTCTATGACCCTAGACTAAGACTCAGTCCCAGATTAGGAATCCTCGAACATTGRTCCTTTGCCCATGGTGCACTTGATGACCTTACCTCCTGTAGTAGTTATCTTCACGGTTTTGCATCAACCATGTACTAGTTGCTAAACTAGTGTGATGAGAGTAGTAAGGCCGAATGTTTCATTGGTCGTTGCCATGAAGACCTCTTGTTCTCTAGGATGCGGGATCTCTTGACCAAACAAAAGCCCCAAACCTTGTGATCCAAGGCCATCTAGGGCAAATGCTTTATTTTTGGGGACAGGATCCCCGTCTACAAAGTTACAGTTACTGTACGCTTCAGGCGAAAAGTCATCATACTTTAGAAAGGTATACAATGGAGGGAACTCCAGAGGGAGTTTGAATCGTGCATCGCCTCGATAGVCCCCATGAATTCACGAAGCGACTTKCCCCAAAAACCATGGAGGTGAAACCTTTTAAATTTGGTCATGATGTAGGGATCCCAAATAAWTTCGAGAATCTTTTTAMCATATTTGCAGCATACGCACATGCTTCGCCCAAGGGATTTAGCATCGCATAGCTTCCAAATTTCGTAGAACACGTCATTCCGAATATCGATTAACGACTTTTGGTTACAGCCTTGTGCCTTAGGAACTTGCCACTTACACATTTGAAAGTTCTTGCCAGTTGGATAAGGCTGGCCATTCCAGCCTGTCTTTAGTCTTTCGATCATGACCCTTTTGTAGCAATCTGAAGTCATGGGATTACTAGATGGTGAATAATCATTTAAAGTCTACTTTATGGAAGGCGAAACTATCTTGATTAAATGTGAAGCTTTAGGAGCACTCAAGAGGGGCAGGTGAATTGAGTGATTAATAGCCTTAGTCAATTTTTCCTTATTTTTGATTATTTAAGGAACCAGTTGGGTTGGTTCCTGTAAGCAGCTGAATATAAGTAAAGAAATAAAGGAGACACAAGATTTAACTAGGTTCRGGAACTTTGGCCTACGTCCTCCTCCCCTATGTTCTTTTACTAATAAAGTTTAAAAAACTAAAGAATACACTCCCTATTGTTTCCCTGCTCYGGGAAGAGTACACCCCACACTCTACTCCGAAAGTSYACTCGACTTACACTCTTAAGCCCTTTGTGTTTGAACTCACAAACACTCACCTTGCAATAAACCCCTCTGTTGATCACTTTAACAATAACARTTTTCTCTCTTTTGATCTCACTTCTTGAAAGCTAATAAAGAGAATATGTTTACGCTCTGAGGTGCTATTATATATGACTCGATATAGGGTTTTTTGCTTTTGGCGTTCTCTCTAAAAATTAACTCAATTTTTATGCGTGATRGATCTATTTGGAATATGGACGAGTAAGTGTATATATGTTTTGGATATATARCCCTAGTTTCCATAAATCACACAAACTTGATCTACAAGCTATTATGGAATTTATGAAAAGTATTTATTAAATTCGGATTTATTAAGGAATAAAATCAAATAAGATAAATCCTCCTAGTATTATGGTAGCCCTAATATATACACTTATTTTATGCAACTGCTTAGAGTATTTTATAAAACAAATCTTTAAAAAAATATTTTACGAAAACCATTTAAAAACAAGTAGCTAAGATATTCCATGTAGTGAACCTGGTTCCTCAAACCTGGTTCCCTACTTTGAGTATGTTATGAATTCAGTTCCAAGCTTTGTACCACTATTCACAACATAACTCATTACCCTTATAAGCACTTATAATACACAAACATACAAATCAGATTACGGAGTACATTACATGAAAATCCTAGAAAAACTATAAAGTACAAATCTTCCTTTCATGTAATCTTCAACACTTGAAACTTCCTAGAATACTTCAATCATGAGCAATGCATCTTTCACCGAATGTCTTCGAAAGGMCTCCATACTCCAAGTCTTGGAATCAAACTTAGCTACTGCACACATAACAAGGTTAATGCACAATAACAAGTATAAGACTGGTTTTCAGCATAGCAGTCGAGGGAACAATTCCTACTGGTTCCTCACCMGTACATGGAACTTTGAATAACCAACTATTCCCTGCTTATAGACAAGTTAGTTCAATAGATAACACATATGAGTAATAAGTTTTCTAAGGAAAAAGCATTCCAATTAAAGCTAGTTCCCTGCCAACTATATTCACATTTCAAAGTCCTATTTCCTATTCAGTGTTTCTATTTGTCATCATTCAAAACCTAAGGGACTCAACAAATTCTCCCTTTTTTATGATGACAAACTACTCGAAGGTACCCACAACCAAAAARTTAGAAACAGAATTTTGAGCACAACCAGCWGACTCAAGACTCAAACGAAACAGTTAGAAAAGCTTACTGGTTCCTATAAAAAGAAAATTTTCAGAAAAATAAATTGACTCTCCTAAGCTATTGGACTAAAACTAAGACTATGACGCAAACTAAATAAGCATACTCTAGGCTTCAACTTCGTACATTTCTTCCCCCTTTTGCCATCAATAAAAAGTACTATCAAGTAACAATTTAGTGCATAAATTGTTAAATGTGCTCATCCAAACAGTGACATCAACCACCATTCAAGTATTATGYTGCAAGTGAAGATTATTCAAGGCATATTATACCATAGCAAAAGTAAATAGTTCATACAAGGCAACAAAGTTCAACTTGAAAGTACATATTATACTCAAGGGGGGGGGGGKGAATTAAGTATTGTATGAGTGTTGTAAATTTTTCGATTATTTGAGACCAGTTAAGAACTAGTCCTTAAGCACCTGAAAGTAAATGTAAAAAATAAACAACACCAAGATTTAACGAGGTTCGACGTCTAGTAAGTTTACGTCCTCCACTCACTCACTCTTTTATTAATCACCTCTGAATAACAAAAGAATAAAATTAATCTGATTATGCACCTATGCACAAAGAGATCCCCAACTTCCTCTTATAGAAGTTCTACACAATCACCAACTATATATGGTGATTCAAATGAACTTTATCCTTGACCAAGTTCCCCAGCAAATTGAACTCACAATATGCTCAACTGATAACACTTTGTCTCTCAATTACAGAACAACCTTAATGCTTAGAATGAGAGTAGATTAATACCTAAGTGTAGTATTGGATTAATACTAGGTCTTCCTTAGAGAGAGAGATTTTGCAATTTGATTGCTCAAGAAAGGCTCGTGCAAAAGTGTAAGGGTTTGTCTGCATTTCGGTCCTCTTAAGTAAGATTTTGGTAAGTATAATGCATGAGATCATGAGGATATATTTTCCTTGGAAATAAAATAATATTTCAAGGAAAATATATCCACTAATTTTATTTGCAATTAAATAAAATTAGTTATGAGCTCAACAATATACTTACCATACTTAAAGGAACTTTGTTGCATAATAACCCTACCATCCGTTTGTATTTCAAAAACAATTTTACGCAGAAATAAACTTTCGAAAAATACTGATGTTAAGAAGTAAACTTGAGAGGACTGGTGCGAAACTGTTCCCAAACTGTTCCAGTTAACTCAATTTACTTGAAGTTGTATCTAATAAGCAACCAAGATTACTTATTATATCCAACTATTTCAACACTCTAATACTGACCTTTATAATGCATTGAACAATCCAAATACGCATACTACTTAAACTAAGACCTAAATCTATGTCTTTTGAAAGCTTAGGCTTCATGCAATCTTCGAGACTTAGCTTCATAAGCTTTGTCTTTACAAACTTTGAACTTATGTCTTTTACCTGCACATGCAAATAGAAAGTTGCATATATGATTTAGTTCAAATGGTTTGTCGTCATTAACAACTCATGGTAGGAACTCAACATATTCCCCCTTTTGGATGATGACAAACCATGAAGTTCCCCTTGCAAAAAATATCATTAATTTTGGGAACTTTTTCAAAAGTTTGAGTTTTATTAAGAACCTAAGGAACTATCTCGTACTGTTCCTATAGATTAATCATAATTCTCAAGTACACCAGTTCACTAATAACTGACAATGATTTAAGAAAGGGTTACTAAGTACAAAGAGTAGATACTAATTWGACTCAGAGCTCTTAGACTTAAACATGCATTCGCAATAAGAACATCAGTTAGTTCAGACTTGTTTCCAAGCCATTTGGGTGAACAGAAGTAAAGTGCTTCGAATACACTTACTTCCAGACCAAAGTGGTCTGTCACCTCTCGCAAGGTTTTCAAACTTGCTCTAGTTATGCAACACACACAGATTATAACTCATGCGACCTGCTTCTCCCTGAGATAGGTGGAAAAGATTAGAACTTTACCTGCTTTCCCCMCTTTTGGCATCATCAAAAGAATCAAGGAACAAAATTATAATTAACAAAAGCAAAAAACAACCAGTAGTGGAAAGTACTAATTACTTAGGGTTTAAGCTAAAATAGGCAACTCAAACAGAATTCTAGGCATGCTGATGCTACCAAGTGTTCCTGCAACAGTACCAAAAGTAACAGTCCTAGTTAGATAGTGATTACAGACYAGTAGTTAAATCAAATTACAGAGAATAATGCTTTGTAATTTGGGATAGGGGAAACCACTGATAGAGTTTTTCAAAAAATAAGAGGGGTTAGCAGCCATATGGAATAAGAAGAGAGGCAATTTAATCGGCTCCAAAGTCATTTCCAGTTTCATCATCTTBATCTTCCTCCTCATGTTCCTCTGAAGTAGCTTGTTCTTCCTCTACTTGCTCTTCTTTCTCATTCTCTTCAAAAACCAGATCCTCGCCTTCCTCAGCAACTTGGGAAGACTCCTTCTCTCCAAAATCCTCCTATCCTAGTATGTCAACTTGGTCAAGGCGAACCTTAACCCTCTTGTAGGTTTCTTGAAGGGTAGTACAAAGTTGAGTAATATTGTTGATCATGGACTGCATCATTGTGTTCTGGTCACTCAACTACTTCACCAAGGCATAGGTTGCTTGAACTGATTCGGTATTGGTCCCTGCACCTGCTGCATTCCCCTTAACCTMATCTTTCAACTTCCAAATGCCACCTAGATAGCTCATGCATTTCTGACCTATAATCTGATTAGTGAGATGAGACATTGTTCCATAATATCCCACCATAGGTATTTTCCAATGATTAAACACCAAGATCAGCCAGCCACCATAAGGCAGAGAATGTTTTGCTTTCTGAACACAACAAATCATGTGTCCAAGAACCATACTAGGAAGATTGACARGATTGTGTTCCATAAGACAGTAAATAAGAACCCCATCCATCAATCGTACACACATACAACCTTGTGCTCTAGGAAACACAATTTTTGAGGCTATTGTATAACCCATCGTCCCTTAGTTGGAACCTTAAGAATTTCATCCAATTTCTTCTCAGACAAATTAATAGGATTTTTCTTAACGAAAGGAAAATAGKACCCATCGTCCTTAGTGTGCAAGTGACCATTGAATTCTTCAACCAAAGGCATAAAGACATCTATTCTTTAGCAAACAACACAAACCATTTCTGAAAATCTAGGGCATCTCTAATTTCATATAAAAAATTCTGTTCTACCCAACTTTTAGCAATGGAGAAGCAAACCATTATATGGCTATCAGAAAGATCATACAAAGTTTGAGGACTGATGGACTTACTTTTTTTAGGCTTTGGTCCCTCAACGATGGTCCTTGCAAATTGCTTCCTCTTTTTGTCCGCAGGGGACTGGTCTGGTTGTGGCTAAGTCATAACTTCTTTGCCTTTGGAATCTTCAGCACCCTTCCTAACAACTATCTTCACCCTTACAACGTTGCTTGCAGTAGCCTGATCCTCCTTTTCATGCTTTGCTCCACTGGTTTGGGARTGTTCTTGGGTGTAGGGTTTTAGGTTTTGTGGTGGGTTTGGCAGGCTATTTTGTGGTGGCGGGTTTTCCTATTCCGATTCCTCCGGCTTAGAATCCTTCATCGATTCTGGTGTAGGATCCTTTTGTTTGGGTGAGATAGGATTTTTGGGAGTGGTGGTTTTTGTGGGTTTTGGAGTTGCGGTTTTGACAGTTTTGATGGTTGATTTGGGAGTTGCGGTTCATGTGGTGGTGGATTTTTTGGTGGATTTGGGAGTGGTTGTTTTGGTAGTAGCAGCATTCTTTRAATTCCTACTARTTAGAGGCAACWCGTCTTCCTCCTCAACTTCTTCTTCGAGAATCTCCTTCACAACCGACTCTATTACCTTCTCATCCTCGTTTGAAGTTTTAGTTTCGATTTCTGAAGACTCGGTCACTTCCTTGTCAACTAACCTGGTGCTTCTTCTTTTAGACATGGTGAGATCGAATTGTGACACTAATTTAAGCAAATAAGAACAGAACATAAAGCTTGAGCAATTTGTGTCTCAAGAATTCAGCGAGAAAAGAACATAAAACAAGGACATTAGGATTTATGAAGAAAATTTTTGTATAAAACAGCAATTGAGAGAGAAAAAATGGAAAGTTTTTGATCAATAAGAAGAAGAAAATATTAGTTCACATCCAAGATATATATTAAGGCAAGATTGAAAAGCAACGAATATTTCAAAAGAAATTTGAACAATTATCCGTCCTTACAAGTAGCATTTGCCATAATTATAGCCGACTTTGCAATTAATTACAAAATTGGAATTCAACTGAAATTAGAATAAAATATTCAGAAATAAACTGCCTCAAGGAATAGGTTCCCAAGTGGTTTGCCACTAGTCTGTGCAAACATACCCTTTTTCAAGAGTTATGTCAATGTACCTTGAGTACTTGATTGATTAGTTCAACATCGCATAAGAACTTTGTGAGCCCTAAATAGCAGAAGAAAAAAGAAAAGAAGAAAACAAAAACAAAAGAATAAATATACAAAGAAGACATCATGTTGACTAGTTAAAGGAGGCAAGTCAAGACCTAAGAGCTTATTGTCTAATTTTAATCATACCCAATAAGGTACGAAGCTTGATGAACACTTCTCTGCTCAAAGGTTTCATAAATATGTCAGCTAGTTGATCTTCTAATCTGCAAAACTCTAACTCAACATTACCTTTCTCAACATTGTCCCTCAGAAAATGATGTCTAATCTCAGTATGCTTGGTTTTAGAGTGTTGGACAGGATTTTTYGTAATATTAATAACACTTTTGTTATCACATAAAATGAGAACACTTCTGAAACAGACCCCAAAATCCTTTAGTTTTGACTTAATCTACAAGAGTTTAGCACAACACAAAGTCGCATCTCCAATGTACTCAGACTTGGTTGTAGATAAAACCACAGAATTTTGTTTCTTAGATCCCWATGAGATGAGCTAAGAACCTAAGTAGTGGGCCGTTCCAGAAGTGCTCTACTTGTCMACAATAAAACCAGCAAAGTCGGCGTTTGTGTATCCAATTAGGTTCATACTGCATCCTTTTGGATACCACTATATCTGGCCTACTTGCTATCAAATACAATAATGAGACAACCATACCTACCCCTGTGCAGCTTACCCTCAACATCTTTTCACTTCTCATCAAGGCTCAATTTTGTAGAAGTTAGAATAGATGTTTCATAGGATTTGCTGTCTTGCAGACCATATCGCTTTAGCAATTCCTTGAGATATTTCTCCTGATGGATCATGATTCCATGTTTGGTTTTCTTGATTTTAAGTCCTAGAAGAACCCAAGTTCTCCCATCATACTCTTCTTGTTAGCTTTATAGGCAATTTCCTTTAACATTTTGTTCTATAACWGAATCTATAATAACCTAATAAGTCATCTCTATCACAATACCTCATTTGATCTTGCATTTCAGAGATAGTTACCTATTCCTCATCTGAAGAGCTGCTTCCTGCCATGAGACACATGTGACCTTTCTTTTCGAAACTGGTCWGYCTCTRTTCTACGTCTCCCAACATTATAGTGACACAAATAAAGGCCTCGTCCTCCTCGCTTTCATCACCTGATTTTGAATCTCCCCAAGCACCAAGCATGGCTTTTTTAATTATCTTCCTCTCTCGTTGTCTTCCCTTGTCATTTTTCCAAGCTGGACAGTCTTTGATCATATGTCCAGTTTCACCACACTTGAAGTAACCAATGCTGGTACTGGTCTTCTTTGAGTTGCCCTTATTCTTCCAAGAATTCCCTTCGTACTGAGATCTAAGACTTCTTTCGAATCTCCTTGCCATGAGACCTATCTCATCCAGATCTTCCTCATTTTCGTCACCTTTTAGAGCTAGTCCATGATTTTTGGATGTATTCTCTTCCTTTCAATCAACCAACATCTCACGAGTCATTAGWGACCTAATGAGTTATTCTACGGTCAAGGTGGATGGATCCTTGGCCTTCTATATTGCAATAACCTTGGGCWGTAATTTTCCTATAAAACTCCTTAGAATTTTTCTGACCAAATCTTCACTAGTGAAGCTTTAGCCAGGAGATTTCAGTTCATTAATAATAGACATAAAGAGAGTAAACATATCCATTATATTTTCATCTCGATTCATATAAAAAGTATCGTATTTGGACATAAGCATATCCACTTTAGATCTCCTTACTTCACTAGTTCCCTCATAGGCTAACTCTAGGGTTTCCCATATCCTAGCAGTAGATATCTAAAAACGGCTACCTTATATAACAATACTTGTTGAAGAAGAGCGCATGCTTGCATTGTTCTACAAAACCTTAGAATCTGTTGATGTGTATTCACTCCTCTTCATCTTAGTTGTGTCATACGATTTGTCGCAACCTTCTTTAACCCATTTCTAATATACCATCAAACACTCATAGTCAGTGGCCATAAAAGTTCTTCATGAAAATCTCTCCACAGGTAATTTGTTCCGATTGACTTGTGTAACCTTATCCGCGTTCCGTTTTTATTGTCTTTGAGTAGTCCTTTATCTTCCTTCTCAGTACCCTTTTAAATAGGCTTTTTGAATTACCAATATGAAACTACAAATTATACTCAAGAGGGGAGTGAATTAAATGGTATAGGTTGTAGACTTTTTCTGTTCTGAACCCATTAAAGAAACAAGTCCACTACGAGGAAATAAAGCAAAAATTAACAACACCAAGTTTAACGAGTTCGACTCTATTAATCTACATCCCCACTCACTCACACTTTTATAATCACACGAATTAACAAAGATTCAAAAACTGATCTGCACCTATCCAAAAATCTCCCAATCCACCTATGGAAATTCTACCCACACGCAACTAATGGTATCAATAGAACTTTTCCTAAACCAATTACCATTAATTGAACTACAATCTGTCAATTCAAACACTTGTCTCTCAATTAGAAAATAGCCTTAAGGCTTAGAATGAGTAGATTAAAACCAAAGTAGTATTTGAATTAAGCTAAGTCTCTAACACTCTAGACTTTGCAATTTGATTGGTCGAAATAAAGTCGTGCAATAGTCTATTCTTGCTGTTGCATTCTTCGTCGTCTTAAGTAACCAATTTAAGTATCATTGCGATGAATCAATGAGGATTAAAATTTACTTGGAAATAAAATAATTATTTCACGGAAAATATATAATCCATTGATTCTATTCAATCAAATAAATCATTATGAGCTCACAAATATACTTACCATAACTTAAAGAACTTTCTTGCACCAAACCCTACCACCTTTTATTTTCTCAAAACAATTATTACGGAAATAAACTTCAAAACATACTTATGTAAAGAAACTTAGAGAGAACGGTCTGGAAACGTTCCAACGTTTCCTAACTCAACTTGAAGTTGTATAATAATAAAAATAGATTACTTATAATATCCACTAGTTCAACTGTCTAAGATTGACTTCTTATAAATCATATTGAACATCCAAACTACTTACATTGTAACTAAGACTCAATTCATGTTTTGAAAGCTTTCTTCATGCACTTCTGATGACTTAGCAATTCATAAACTTCGTTTTACAAAACTTTAACTTGTTCTTTACTGCCAATGAAAATAGAAATTGCATATATAAATTTTCAATGTTGTCATCATTCAAAACCAATTAGGAATCAACACATACCGATAAAACATATCTCACACACAAAGAAGTTCGTGGATAGGAAATTGTACAGACAACTAAATTATATTATCGAATAGAAAAGTAAAGAAAGGGAGGAAACTACGAAGAAAACAACATCACTCCTCTTCCATCATACTCTTCCTCCTCCCTTCATCGTTAGGTTCATATCACCTATCATCTATCCTCTTCGACCCCTTCTTCTTCTTCTCTTCAATTCTCATTTGGCTCTCCTTTAGACTACTGCTGCTTCTCCTTAGTCGCACTGATGTCCTCAACCTCTAGAACCGTCAATATGCAGCATCAGAGCAGACACTGAGCTGTGGGGAACATAACCAAAATTGGAGCCATAATAGCCTAATACGTGACATAAAGATAGTGACAATTAGTTCAGCGAACTCCTTCTCAATATTTGCCCACCTTGTACGAACAACGTTGAAAACCACTGAACAATCATTATCTTCCAAGAACCTCCTGGTTCTCCAATTTGTCAGAACACATCTTGGACTGCTGTTTCCAACTTTCTCTCTTCTTCTTCTTTAGGGCTCCTTCACCACTTTCGATTCGTCATCCGAAACTCAACAACAACACACACACCCATTCAAGACCATTTTGTTATAGATAACCTAGTTAATACATACTTTTAGACCAGCCTAAAAGCCAAAATAAACACAGCCCTCCCAAATACATAGTCAATCGAGAGAGGTCTTGGACCTTTAGACCCTAAAAAAGGCAAATCTCTTGCACCGGACACCTTATTCTATGTATTTAGCACTCAAACAAAAAGAAAATTAATTCAAATAATTAAATTATTTTTATCATTTTTTAGAATTTTAGTATTTCTGGAAATTTGTAAGCATTTATGCAATTTTCAGAGATATTCGGCAATTTTGATAATTTCGATATTAATTAAATTATGAGACAATTCAAAAATTTAAAACAATTTAGCACAGAATCACATTACAAGGATTTTACATATTTCCATAATTTTTCAATTTTATTAGTTAAATTTATGAATTTCTTAAAGCAAAGACACAAAACGAGCTAGCGGCCATCCGATTTTTGCCCGAGACACGCATTCGCGAGGGCTCGAAAATCCCTAGCATTGTGTATCTCAGCCAAATCTCAATAATATCAACTATAATATAAATCGCGCATATATTTATATGATATATATGATATTATTTCATCAATCTCGCTATCGAGGAAAAATCCAATATCGCAATAAAAATCCGACACTAACTGCATAATATCGAATAATAATGTTATACAATCACTACAATTATATTACGATATTAAATCAGGCCATATCGTTATGCGTCCTAGTTTGGGTGTACGACAAAGTCCTTTCACGCCTTGCCTATAATAGAACTCCCTATTCGACTGTTTTGGTCGATTCTCTCACCTCTCCTATTAAATAGGGCCTCCCTATTCATTCACAACTGCGACTTATCTCGTCGCTGTCCCTCTGTCATCTCCTCTCTCACCGTCTCTCTCTCTCTCTCTCTTTTCACAAACACTTAAAACACATTCAAGAATATTCAACACATAAAAGCATACTAAAAGCTTCTTTGCATAGATCTAAGAATTTTCAAAGGGTTCAAGTTGACAAGTTCCTAAGGTCTGGCCTGTGTCCTGACAATCGTGTTGCAAGTAATAGTTGTCAGCCAACGTCTCAATCTAAACCCTCCTTTGCGTTGTTTAGAAATTCGACTTCTATTAATTTCATGTAAAACTGAATTTACAAAAATTTGACATATCAAATGTAAAACAACTTAGGCATCCATTTAAATTCTCTACAATATTGCATCTGTCTCACAACATATAATAGCCATAAGCACGCGATGCGTGCGTGGATTATAGACATGTTGTATTTGTATATTATTGTTAATTTTTATTTTTTTATGAATCTAGATTCTAAAAAAACAATTAATATTTGATTGACTCATATTGAATAACATAAACCTTAATGTCAAAATAAATAACGGATATTAAAAATTGTCTAAAGTTGTTTTTATGTAAATTCAAGAAAAAAATTTAACTAACACTTTTAAATAGAATTAGACGATAAGATATTAATTGTTCAATTTTGAAAGCTTAAGTATTCTATGATATAAATTGAAAATAGTTATAGTAGCTATGTATTAATGGTGAGATTATTTACGCAAAATCAATTAATAAAACGATATACATTGGTCAAATTATCTGATTTAGTTTTGCTAATTGATAAAACCTTCCCCCTTTTACTTTGCTGATCATTGATTACAAATCTAATTATCTTTAATGTATTTTGATTAATTTACAAAAAGAATTATCAAATACTAATGCGTAGTAATTTATGCATTACATTAAGTATTAGTTTTCTTAAGTTGAAGGGTATCTAGAATATTCAAAGGGGAACCATTGCTCCCCATCATCTTATAATGGATATCTGAGACAAAACTTGAATTTCCATGTCCGCCTAATTAGATAATTATGACAACCGCATTAGCCCTAATACGAATTTACACACCATTCCATCAACCAAACTAGGACACTATGGCATAGTATTCTATAAAAAACCACCAGTAATATTGCATGCATTAGGCGTTTAAATCCGGAAAACTATTTGTGTCCATCAGCACAATCGAACTGCAATAACTGATAAGCAACCTAACGGGGTGGGGGGGCCTTGCACTAATTTACCCTTACCTTTCCCCTAACCAGGCCTCTGTTGGCACTACTAGACATGGAGTCTTCGCCTTGCTTTATGCAACTTATAGGCAAGCTTAAAACGTTCCACGCTTCCCAAGCAAGCTGCGCTCTCCCTCTACCATTTGAGTATCAACACACAACTCCAGGCATAACTAATAATATGAAAAAGTAAGAATTCAATCTAGCAAACAACGAGCCGCCCTTAAAATTGTACCCCCGGAGTAGAGGGACCACCCAGCCGCCGCGTAACCTCAGGGCCTTACAATTTCCCGGACTTCAACTGGGGAATTCCTAAAGCGATATCTATTATGTGGGCAATACATCAAAATTATTACGATTTCAGCATCTAAAGACTGAATTTTTTAGGCATCTGAAGTTACCACAACACTTAGTGGTGGGCATTGAGTTACATTTCTAGGCAACTTGTCTCGAATAAGTGCGTTATACACTTGAGACAATGGGTTCTCGCTGTAATTGCGTGGTGAACTACCTATGTACCACTCTTAATGATGCCCATCCCAACCAGACATCCACTGCATGCCCTATCAAAAGTGTAATAGGACGACACTTTCGATAAATAGCAACATGACCTAGTGCTGGACTTTTGTTTTTCTTGCATATAAGTTTCAAACTAGCGTACATCGTGCTACATGCTTTATACAAGGACCCTAGCTTGCATTCAAACAACATACTATTGATGTATGACTCCACAAGTTTCACCCGTATAGCGTGATATACACGAGCGTGTAGATATCAATGGTTGAAATTCATTGACTTAATCTTGTAGTCATACAATTGGTGAAAGGACGTGACTCTTGAACTTTGCATTTTCAAAAAAAGAACAAAAATAACAAGAAAAAAACAAAAAAAAACAAAAAAATATTACAAAGAAAGAGAGTGAAAATTAAAATAAAGGCAAAGGCAAATTCATCGACTGTCATAGTCACTTTTACATTTTGTGCTATAGATCACTAGAACGGAATGATCACCCTAAGACATCATTGCATCCACAGGTTGATTCACATATGGACTTAACTTCATTCCATGTGCACAATACCCACGGCTACAACGGTTAAGCTCATAAACACAGTTCGTCCACAGTTCCAAGCAGCACCCTGCAATGCAACCCATGCTATTATAGGATAGTGAACACACTAAAACTGGACTGACTTAGCTGATTAGAACAGCCCTCAAGCTCATTGTTCTCGATTCCCGTTCGCTAAAGAAGTTCCAAACCAGCCTCGATATTCTTCAAAGTGATCCATGGCCATCCTTAAGCATTATGACACCGGTTCTTTGTCCAAGGGAGAAGAGACTTCTTCACATGACCAATTTCAATCCAGTTAGCGAGAATGAACAAGTGAACAAAAGCCAACAACTGGTATGGTGGGTCATCACTTCACATGAACAAAGCAATGAAGAGGATCATTTCTCTAAAACAAACTATGATGAAGGCACCTGTGATTCGTAACAAGCGCAAATAACAGAAGCATGCCCTACCCAAGCCCTGATCCCACACTCCAAAAGGGGCATTGCGTCATTACGCAAACAGCCCCTAATCCAATTCTCCCTTCGGCCAGAGAGCGCTCCTAAATGAGCATAGAAAAGTTTTGCAAATCCATTAGACAGGCCTACACGCAAGAATGTACATACTATTGAGAACATCAAGACTTGATAGACAATGGTCGTCTCCCCTTTCTCAAAGACGCCCAAATACATCCAAGTGTCCTTGTGACATGAGAAGACATGGATTCCTTCGATCCCTACCCTCTCACTACACCAATAGACAACAATATCACTTACTCTCAATGAGATTCACAAGAGGGATGAGTTCCTACTCAATTCCAGACACTTCACAAATGATTAGGCAAGTATCCATGACTTAGATCTTCAATACAATGCACTGTAACATGGATCCCTTCCCATAAGAAGCATCTTCCCTATGCTTGAACACAATGTCTTAAGTCTTGTGGCCAGGAAATCAACCCCCCAGCAGAATTAGAGGTTTTCATGCATGACCAAGGAAACATCAACCACACACTGCCTCATCACACCAGTCACAGGCTTAATCAGGTGCCAAAACGTAAGATAACAACTCTAGGACGGAAGTCATCAAATGCACCATGTACGGAAGACCAATGCCGAGATTATTTGAATAATTGAATTGCTAGTGTGTTGTAAAGCATAGGATAGGTATCTTAGAATGTCTTCTAAGTCATCCATAGGATCCTAGAATCCCCGTCTCCCTGTCAATCACATGTCTCTTTGAAAAACATTTTACTGCTCAGATTAATAAACATCTCCTTCTGCGTTACTCCTCTTCCTTCTAGTGGTATTTAATCACACATCGAAAACAAAAAAATCAATGGTCAATAAGCAATGGAAGAGCAAGAAAGAGAACTTTCGTCACGACAAAGAAAAAGGTAACCCTCTCCAACAATACACGTCGCGGAGATACAAAAATTGGTTGACATGAGCTCCGACAGAAAGGGAGAACTGATTGCAACACAAAAGATTCCGATATTTTGCTTGTCTTACAAGACATCCAGGTATTGATCCAAATCACACACAGAATTGCTCATAGAGTGCTACACCACGTCAAACCAAAATCTCCTCACATAAACTAATCTTGCCTTAATATCCGTAAGGAAGTCATCGAACACAAATGCAAATTCATTAAGTCCGTCAATTATCTCAATGGATACAAATGTGGTTCATACGCTAAAAAGATGGACGAGTTTCGAATGTGTAGATTTTCGTGCTAAACAAAGTGAGTTCTCGAAAGACGGCTCCCTTTACCACACCATAAACGTCTCTTTAGACAACACAACAGATCATGCCTTCTCTCATTCATAGATGTAGGGGGTATAATCAAGTCATAAATGGCTGAGGACACATGAAAAGACAACCTTCACACATCCGTCTGGCATAGTAGTCGCGTACACTATATCCTTTGGTCTCAAAATGCAGGCCCATACAATAGCTGCCATGACCTACTTAGACATAAACGCAAAGAATAGAGTCTTGTTACGATGTGAACGCAAATAAAAGGCGCGCCAGACAACCATTACACAATGGAATTCTCCAAGTACTCGGACAATTCAACAGCTCTGCAACCTGCAAAAATCGTAAATATTCGTGTCACTTCACAAGCTCTATATGTTCATATCACTCTCAAAGCATCGATGAATCGATCCAAAGATCAAAGGCAATATGTCACTCAGGCCACCGCAAAGTAAAGATCCGATATTCTGGCTGATCAGTACAAATCAGTACGTGTCATATTCCGAGCTCTCACAATGTTCGTGAACCCATCTAAAAAACTGAAAAAGTACACCCAAGAAATGGAGATAGTCAACAGCTTCTCACAGATCAAGGAATTACCACCAATCCTCCTGTTAACACTGCCGCCCTAAGCATCCGTACGCTCTAGTCTTACCGCAAACAAAACACCGCCGCTGGACGATTGCTGCTCAAAAATCGAACGCAAGAAATGCATCTACTACTTCACATAGAAGCTCCTTCTACAGAATGATACTTCCCTATGAAAATAAGCTTGGCTTTAGGGTGTGGGCATCGGAAAGTTCGACATTACTTGCTCACAATACCGACAACCGTAGCAAGAGATCCCTAAAATACCATCTTTAAGCCAGCATCCAGGAACACTATGTCTGCAGATGTTATCTCGCCGAATTGACCTAAGTTGTGCCTCAAAAAACCTGTCAAAGTAAATTATCTCTGAATTTAGTAGACTCTCCAAACGCGTCCTTCCTGAGGACTTTGACCATTCGCAGACGAAAATATTTATGAGTACCGAGGAAGACATTGGCCTTATACTTTGATGGCTGCATCTAAATCAAAAGAGGGTATGTGAGTAAGTTTTCAATCTCAACCCAACAGGAGCACACCCAATTCCATCTATGGCGTCGACTCATGTCACTAACACATACAGCAGATACAGCCATGTATTTAGGTAATGCACTCCATTGCTGCCTTGACGTAAAAGAGTACTGTATATGTATTCCTCAACTATTCATAAACAGATTTCAGAGATGGAAGGTAAAAGTGAAAGCCTGCTCCGTATCCAATCATACCCTGAAATACGCTCCCTTGTAAACGAAGTGAATACACTACCTACGAATGTGACATCAGGTTTGCAGATGCACTAAAACTCCATCCATGTGCGAATTTCGAGTTTACTGCACCAAATCCTTGAGCCATGACGAGACAAATACTTACATACGTCGCACTTGACGAAACAAATGAGGTTCAACCTCGTCCAAAGATCATGTGATAAGACATCAAAGAGCACTACCTAAAAACTGAAGCTAATCTCCTCTAGTGCAACAAAAGCAACAAAGGCTCTGAAGCATCGCATCTCAAGTACGTACAAATCAATAATAATGGCACCCACTTCAGCACAAGTGCGCCGATCTGATTGACTAAATATAAGAATCAGCACACCAGTCAGATCCAAATACAGGCACAACGCAATGGACAGCGAACATATACATAAAAATCTCAAAATATAATCTCTAAAAGAGATAACGGAGAAATCTCGAGATTGGCCGCAAAACATAAAAACACCTCCTCCTAATGGGGTTACAATGTACTTTAATTCGCACTTTCAACGGACTAACCCATTCTCATAGTCAATGTGCCGAAGCTGTACCTGCCAGTAGATCTAGAGTTCCGTCTCTATACATTGTTCCTAAAAGCAAACTCCCACAACAAGTAAATGTAAGGGCGGATTCGATCAAAGTTAGCTTGCCGAACGAAAATCGCACAAGCCTGCAATCAGGCAAGCATGCAAAAGAGGGTCATACCGGTACTCAATCAGTTTCAAATCAACGAGGCATCAAAGAAGGTGATTTGTTCTAAAGCACTATCGCAAAACGAGTCCTAATCCTCGTCGAGTTTCAAGTCCTAGTTGGACAGTCCGTACATTAACAGAATTTTTCCAAAAGGGCAGATCTAGACTAATGAGCACAAATGGTGATAATTTCTACAGCCTTCACCAACTTAATGACAGCAAAGAAAGTACTATTCTAAGCAACGTGCACTCACGCTCAAAACGCAATAGCATAAGCGCATTCAGAACTACGAATGGCCTATCTACGGGATACCGAGCAAGCCTCGCTTGGGGACGCTACAATAACAAGTGCCTTACGTGTTTTCGATATAAGTGAACAACAGCAAGCGGCAAGTTGGATCGAAAGTTTCTTCACTAGCTCAAAGTAAAAACTTGAGTATAAATACCAAATGCAAGTGTACTTTATTACTAACTTGCAATTACATAAGCAATCAACAAGCAAAGAAACTTCAAAGTTCCAAGGTAATTATTACTGCAAAAGCGTTTGCAAGCCAATCACTTGATTTATAACTCTAATGAAACAAACATTAAATTAAACAACAGTTGTGGAAAAAAGCAACACTCCTGCCTCTCCTCTTCGTGCTCCTACAATCAAAACCTTCTTGCACAGAACACTCACCTTACTTCCTCACGCATAGCATCTCTTGTTATCTTCAAACAGCTTCCCTTTCCTTAAGCATAACCCTCTCAACATCTTTAAGGCCCTCAGCTTCTATCAGCAATTTGAGTCAATCCTCAAAGGAGAGTCTTTCAAAACCTACCAAACGGGACCTTCATAGGACGCAGTCTGTCCTACAGAAATAGCTCTAAGAGTTAGCAGTAGGGGTCTCTGTAGATCATAGTCATCTGTTAACATCTGTAATTGTCTTCTGCTGGCGCACGTCTGGCCTCGAACATGGCTCATCACTCATGCATTGCATCCAGAACCGCAAACACGAAATCTTGTGGTCAGTCAATGCAACTAGCACCTCAAGTGTTAAATGGGAATTCCCAGTAATTCTCTCCACTCTATTGGCATTGCCCCGAAAGCAAGCGTTGTCCCAGACGAACGGTCAACAGCGGAATAAGCTGAACTTTCTCGAATTGCCTCATCACCTGAAAGGAAAAAAAGGCATGCAATCACCTATGCCACCGGCACATATGAAAGACAACGAGTAATGGCACCATACTCCTAATACCGCCACTCAAGGACAGTCCACCGAACGAGAAGCCACGTCAACAAGGATAAGAATTCCACTTCGTTGATGAATTGTTGACAGGGACCCTCTACGGAAAAGAATCCCTATGCATAATATTTGACACATCTGGGGGGGGGCTCCACTAGGCTCAAACGCTCCATCAGCCAAAATCTTGTCATGAAAAGCAGCATGTTGCAATATTTATGTCATCAACATCAACAACAAGCAAATAACATTTGAATAAATGAACTGTTTATGCAAATATTCAAACAAACTATTGTAACTACAGTAAAAATAGGGCATCCAGATAAGGCGCATGGGCAACTGTCTTAAGGCGGTCGAGCGTCATGATAACTCCCCCGTGCGCACAAGCATAGGAGTACGAACTAGCCTCACTTTGCTCAACAATAGAAATAATGCTAGCATGACCAACATTCGCTGTCATGGATAAACAGAAACGTGCAAACAAGCATTCATAATTGCACGTCTATGATAGAACACTGAACGGCAAGAAGCCTCACTAGCGCAAAAATTAATCAACTAGTAACAGCAAATCAATTCCGATAATGCACTATGCGTCTGAAACAGTTTGACGTAAATTTCAAGCTATTCGCCATATTCATCAAACAAAACGAATCGGCAGTATTAGTGGATATACAGGGAACTTACAATTCCTTCCTAAAACGAAAACATGCGCAATGGATCCCACAGGCTATACACATAAACCAAGTTGTATTGAGAATCTTCATACCTTAAAGTGAAGAGAACATCACAATCGGCCTGAAAGGTCCTCCCTTCACATACACTAATTTGAAGCACATCCATTCAAAGCATTAGCAAAGTCTTCTGCCATTTGTGTTTGTTGCAAATTCTTTGAATGTAATGAATTAAAAATGAAGTCTAAACAATGTAAAAGAGAGATTTAGCATAAGGAGCCTGTTAATGAATGAATGGGCGTGCATAAACCCCTTATTTATAAGCAATAGCCGAACAAACTTGCCAAAAATCAATAAATCGAGCAAAACAACTCGATTCTATGGCAGAATTGCATCACGGGCGCTATGACGCCCTAGGTTGAGCTTAGTTTTTGCCGATTTTGCTGCTTTTTTTGCTGCTCCCATGCCGATGGCATGCAGTCTTGATTCCAATCTTGGTCGTATCCTGCAATTTCAAGAGAGAATATTCCGACATTCTCTCAACACAACAACGCAACATATGGAACAACACAAAAATCAACGTCTCTTATATAATTACATCCGTCACAAGTTTTAAGCTTGGTTTTGGCAAATTGAATAAAAGCTCGACTTACAAAACAAAGCTATTCTAGAGTCCATGCAGGTTTAGTCATATTACGCTGCACTTCGCGTCTAACTAAAGGAGTCGAGTCAATCGAGCAAACAGTCACAAATAACTATAAGTGGTCTAAGCAAGTCCTAAAATACAAATCAAAGCTAGGGTCATTCTTCGCCTACAAGTGAACAGGTACATCTATCTTTGCGAGAACGTCGAAAAACAAGTGCCTAGCACCGCACGGCAGTACCTTTTCCACAGTCATCAGGAAAAGAACTACAGTAGAGGTCCTCGGTATGTTGAACTAAGAACGAGTCCAGCAGAGAACGGGTTCTGGACCCTACAAAACATTGAATCATGAATTTTGTACACTTATCGAGTCCCAGCTGAACAAGAGGCATTTTTAACATCTATTATCCCAGCAACTAATAACCTCCTGCCCATATCACAACTAAGCGAATAAAAGAACTTTGTGAAAAACAAAACTCATACTCAACAACTACTCGACTCGGGGGCTAGTCGCTCCTCAAGTGAAACTACTAGTGTCCTGACCTCACATGCTCCATCCCACATAAAGTGACTAGAGGATCGTGAGGCATGCAGGTGCACAAAAGTTATGCGCCTCACTACACGTTCCCAAGTAGCCAAACAGGCCTTAGGTCCCAGAAAAAGGCACCGCCTCTTGCGAGCTCAATCCAGTGAGCCCCTTGGTCTCAGTGCGTTCGCCTCACTCGTGCTCCATGGGCGTCACACCACCTACAAACAAAATGTGAAAAATCACAGAGCTGTCATAAAAACATACAAAAAATATGTTGGTTCATGGCGGCAAGATCCTCCTGGCTGCTGAAGCCCATCCGGTGCAAATGTATCCGAGTATCCACCGAATCATCACGGATCTAGCAGGTTGTGTGCTAGGATCCAACCAGCACAAACCCATGCATAGAAAGTCTCATAATTCATAATGCCAAGTACAACAAATGGCTGCAGACACCAACAAAGTAAATGCCAAACGAAGCGGTAAAAGTTAAAGAAAATACCTCCGAGCGCTCTCTAGCGCCAGCTAGTGCAGGATTGCGGTGCATCACACTGACGCTAGTATACCTTATAGAATGCATACAGAGACACATAGCCGATAATACCCAATCTAATAGGACAAAGAAGATTCCTCAGGAAGGAAAAAACGAAGCTGAATTCTGATCCCATGCCTTATCACAACACAAGTCGTGCAAAGCATCACCAGAAAAAGACTGGCTGAACTGCTCATTAGTGTGCTGCAAGCTCCAGACCCTCACGAGCAGCTTTGTGATGTCTCGGCTTATCCAACGCCCCAGCTCGTAGTCGGAAGCAATCGGACTACCACTCATCCAAACGAGGAAAAAAGCCTACTCGCTCGTCATCCAAGGACAACTTTTCAGTGAAAGTAATGCCCAGTCAACAATAGCAACGACATAGGGGGTCATGGTCATTCCCTCATGGGAAGTGAAGAGGGTTCGTTGGTGTCGAACATGAACCTACTCTATCAGGCCCGAAGACCATAATGTTGGAGGCAAGGAGTATGGACTGACTGACCAGGTTAAGAACAAAACCTGGAACACATGCCATCGAGATGTCCCCATACTCTCCACGGCGCTCGAAAAACATCTACGAAGACATACCAATCGTATGAGTGGCCCGTACGTCTGAGTACAGTAATCGCTGCTAACAAGAGATGAATACAGAATTAACAAACAGGCAAAGCAAAGACAACAAAACGAAAGAAACATACTCTCCCATTCCGACGGATAGAAAAGTGGTGATCTTAAGGAGCAGCATAACTCAAAGTTATCCCCTGTTGTCGCCTCCATCTCTGACGGGAAACTGCTCGCTTGTTTTCCTCTTCACATGCATCACAAGCAAGAATTAGATAAGATTCAGAAAAACAAATGGCAGCATAAGCTAATAACACAAACCATGGTCGAGGAAATGCACTAATTTTCTAGCAGTTGGAATATAAGCAAAAACTACAAAAGCGAGGAAATAGCACTTCTTCTCCCCACGAATATACATGCCTGTTTAGAATGCACAATTCCACGCACAAATTCTAATATGCAATGAGGATTTCAAGAAGTGTATACGCCACTTATATGTCATAATCCTCAATTTAAAGCCGTATCACCATTAACAATGCTTTCAAGTTTTAAGCTTACTTACAACGGTGAAAACATCACATCGTTATCCACAGTGTTGCAAATAAGCAGGAAAAGTTTATTCTATCATCACAAGCAAGAGATAAATAATCATATGCCATAATTCACAAGATCGGCATAGCAAGCTAGTATTCATCATCTCTTCAAGTGTAGCTTACAAGGATGACTCTGTAAATTTGCAACCAAATTTGATACAGTGCAAAAACTCAATGAGCATGAACAAGCCCAAGTATTCACAATTGCAAGCAACACAAGCAAGGGAGAAACCACATCATTGCAGAAATTGACAAGGTATATTCAAATGGCATTAATGATTTGCATATTATAATTGCAACTTACAATTGAATTTCAAGTTTGGAGTAGGACTTAACTTAACTTGGGATGTTGAATGAGCAGCACAAGGCCTTTCCAAGCAATTCGAAGGTGTAGCATGGAGTTTAGAGAGACTTGCAACAAATACAAAGCAAGGACTAATAACAATGAAAGCTAAAGTGCCATACAAGCTCGAAAATAGAGCTTTCTCTTGGCCATGGGTCATGCGTAGCCCGTGCATTCAAATGTTGTTGTACTTCGGATTTCAACAATGTCAATCAAACGCACAATGACCAAAATGCCCTAACAAGTAAAATAGCTCGAAAGTCATCAGATCTGCACAAAAATAACAACTAAGAAAACTTACGAAAGCGTAAGCGAATGCAAAGCACAACGAAGCAAAGCTCGATCAAATTAGGGCAAAAGTAAATCAACATAAAAGCACATGGAATGGATCAGTTATATTTATCTAATTATCTGATACTTATATAGCAACAAAGGCGAAGAATCAAGTGAAGAGAGAAAATTTTTGCGCTATACGCCAACAAGGCGTAATTTACGCACAATAATACCTGGTTCATGCCCGTTTCCCTATAAGATACAGCACCACGACCACATTTAAACGCACACCTCATATTCCTCGGTTGATGCTCCGATTGTCCATCTCTCTCTCTCTCTAAAAACTTCTTCTCACACAATTCATATCATCTAAATTGTTTGAAATCGTAAACACAATAAACACATCACAAATACAAAATTCAAATTCATTCATACATCCATTTGGTTCTGTTCACTTGAGTCGATTGGGTTTGTCTGTTGTAGTAATGGTTCGCGGAGGGTCCTACATCATTTCAATCATTTGCGCGTGTTGCAAGTACTATGCGGCCATGTCTCGATTCTTCAACCCCCTGCATGCTTGTTAGAAGTATTGCATACTTTCTATGTAATTGACCATTTAGTGTTGTTAGTAGCTATTTTACATAATTAAAATCAACTTTTGCAACAACTTTTAATCTGTTGAATGCTTGCAGGCTTTCAAATCACACTGCATAGGCGAGGCGCGGGGGTCACGGCCGGACTGGTTCCAACCTCTGTTCCGGGGGGGGAGATTTAAGGCGAAGTATTGTTCTAATGAATGTAATTCTTCCTTTTTGCAATATTGTGAGTAGCCTGAGATTAGTTATACCGAAACGAGTAAAGGACAGTTGCCCCTACTTCTTTTAAGAGTTGTGGAACCCGTTTTAAGCTTCCGAAAGAAGTTTCCGAGTATAAACACACTCCAGATACATCACAATGCCTGTGATGATTGGGCCTCTAATCACTTGCATGTCCTTCCTCTACTGCTTTCGAGTAAACTACACAACCCAAAGCATACTCCCAACTCCCCCGGTTTTGATGATGGGAGGAATCACATTGCATGTCCCTCCTTATGCACTCGAGCTGGTTGGTGTTGTTTTCCTTCCCAATGAGTTTGATTGTCTTAGATCAAGAAAACGAAGAACGATATAATAGTAACAGTGAAACAGTGTTTTTGAAATGTTGAAGTTGATAATTGTGGAAACAAAGCAGTAGAGAGAGAGAGTTTACGAGTGAGTGATGAAATTGAAGTGAGCTGCACAAGGGTCAATAAGCACATATATAAATAGAACAAAGAAGCATGAGGACATGAGCAACATAAAGAAAGTTGCAACGACAATGATTTAAAATTTGAAAATTGGCAAGAAATTGCCGTAAATTTTCAAACAACAATAATTTAGGCATGTTGATGATTGCATTATCATATCAAGCCAAAAAAATGAAAACAAATATTTCTTTCCAAATAAAAAATACCTTTAGAGTACTTCCGAAAAATATAGTTTGAATGACATAGCCTGACTGATCTGTGTTTCCCTCTGCTGTCGTGACAATAACCACTTCACCGTAATTTTTGAAATTTTAACCTATTTGACGTTTACACAAACATGGTTCTCAATCTTTTTAGGCTGTAAACCACCTCACCACAAATTGGAAGATTTTTGACATATGGAACGACACACACACACACACACACACACACACACACACACAGACACACACACACCACCACAACACACAAATTGCACCCACAAACACACACACACACACCACAATTCACACACACACACAGAACACAAACACACATTACAACGACACACCACAACACACAACACACACACACACACTATACAAGAAAACATTTCCTAAGTAATATTGAGGAATAATAAAAGACAAA
>SNQN01001298.1:2056-15441 GCA_008642245.1 Bassia scoparia
GTGGTTTTCATCAATAAGAAGCTTAAACCAGGCTTTCAAAATTCGGACAACACTCAAATTAACCACCCTCGTTGAGTAACTTGCATAGTTGCAGGCATCTTTCAATATCTTGCAGTCTTAAGTTGTTGCCTTCCTGCAACTCATGAATTCAGCGTAAAAGGTGCAGAAACGAACGAGTGGTGATTTTCCAACAGCTTTTCGCCGGACGTCACGTATCGGTAAGAGTGATTCAGGGTCACATCATTTCTCAACTATTCCGGTGATCCTGACTTTGTTGACACTCCGTCCGCAATACGTAGTGTGCACTGGCTCTAGGAAATGCTTCCTGAAGCACTAGACTTATACGAGATGAATGCGCTAGACCCTTGCATCACCTTTAAAGTACTTATTTTCTGTCAACCAAAAGAAATATTTGGTGCTTGGCTCTGTCATGATCACTGGCAAGTTTGTGAAAAAACCTGGTAACTCCATTAAAGTTCAAAATGTTTCATGGCCTCTTGTGCCCTGAATTTAAGGTGCCTGAAACCCATCTACCTGAACACCATGACATTTCTATGGCATCTGGCAGAATTTACCTGAAGAACTGGAATGTGCCCTGCAATAAGTGTGAATTATGAGAAAGTCTCCTTGATCATTGCCATGACTAGAACAAAAGGACAAATTACCTCATTCGGTCTCTGATGGACTCGGAACTCAAATTCCAGATACTCTCCTCAGCAAACTCAGGGAAGCTCTCTAATCTGCCGATCTTTTAACTTTTTGATTGCCATCAGAGTCAATCTTGATGAAGTTCCAAAGTCACTATTTTGCTCTGGACAGTAACGCGTACCTGAATTCACTCATGCCACTTACTTGTTATCTATGCCATACACAGAGAAATTGTTCAGGGCACCAACTTGAAAATAAGATTACTGCCGAGCACAAGCTTCCAAACTATCGAACAATCAAATCAACGGATGGCCGATCCTGTCGCCTTCCATTTTAGAATTCCAAGAGGTTTCGAAATAATTGAGTGCTGTACGTCTGAAGTTTATTAGGAGCTTAGTCTCACATTTCTCTGCTAATTTCTTGGCATGTTCATCTTGATTTGTCCAATGCACGAAGCTTTTTGGCACCATTTTATTACTGTATTGGTTGAAAACTGGACTTGCTGGCCCATTTTTGCTGTCAACAACATTTTGCTGTATTAGGCAATCTGCGACAAGGCTTCTCTCCCCCCTCATCCACCGGAGGAAGAAAATGAAGTATATTATCAAGCTATGGTTGCTGTAAATTGTACCTATTCAAACAGGTGAAATCATTCGATCTGACCTTAATGCCATTCTCCTGGTAACCCATCTGCAAGAGGTTGCACAGCACGGACGCTTTTTTTCTTGAGGTGTTCTCTGTCCATACATGCCATTATTATATCATGTTGCTCTTAGCGATTATAAAGAAAGTAACTGATATACGATTTGAATAACAAGAATCTGCCTACTAGAGCATTCATTAATCATATACTCTCGTCTCGGTTCCGTTACTCCCTCCCCCTTCTCTTTCTCTCTCGTTTCTTTTGATTTCAGCATTCCTTTTAAGACAGCTCAAAATACACAGTTTTTCGCCTTTACAGTAGATCGATCTCAAGACAATATAATTAGTCAAAAGGACCAGAAAAGAAGAAAGGGCGCAAAATAATAGCCTTAAATAATAATTTTACAATTTATTTCTGCTAGTAACATCAATATTACAACATCCGTCAAAAAAAAATAAAAAGTACAAAATATATAATAATCGAAAAGAAAAAATTTAAAAATGTTTGTAAAGGCTTGCAACTATACCATAAATTACTAATATATAACTTATACCTAACTCCACTACATAAAACCATTGAAATATAGAGCAAATATAAGTTTATCATTAAGCCAAGGGGAGCCATGGTCCCCTACCACCCCCTTGTCCCGTCCTTGCGTTATCATATACTACCGCCAAACATGCGTGTCCTTGGTGATATAATAGGTCATTGCTTACCCTCACGAAGACAAATGTTGCATCAAGAAAAGGAGGAAGTATGTAATTGATTAAATATTTTCATACAGATTAACTCTTGTTTGTTTCATAAGACACTTTAATACCAGAAGCATCCCAACCAACAATTCATGCTTGAAAATCTGGAAACATTCTCAACTTCCTCATCCATTACCGGTCTTTCAAACTCATTTTGCTGAGAAAACGCAAATAACATCACAACGTAAATGTTAACTTCAAGGATTGTTTTCGGATTTATCATTCTAATGATAGTATAGGATCATGCTTCCCCATGCACAATGCCATGCCCTGTTTTTACTCACAAACTGTACTCATGATAAATGGTCATTTTGCCACTCTGTAGGAGTGCGCTCTATCTTTCTGTTATCTCTAGCCTTTAATAACATAACGTGCATTACACATTAATTTATGAAAAATACATAATCTTGGTCAATTTAACATAAAGCTAAATGGTATTAAAAATCTTAGCGAAATCCTACGATGCCAAATCCAGTTGTACCATAAACTTTGAGAATCACATGTACCCACTTAAATTGTCAAAATTCCAAATCGACTCCATTAATTAAAATGTTAATAGGATCAAATACGTTCAGGTTCATCCATTTTAATTGTTTGGGTTTGCGCTAAACAAAAAATGCTGATCAGGTCTGTGTTAATTTGATGCCTTAAGGAGTCAAATTTAGAGGTAAAATTACAAATGAGAATGTTATCTAATCTTAACTCAAATTTGACCAAAAATGACCAACAACTTTAATCTACTGAATTTCTACGTACCTGGACATATCAAAACCAAAGCAACAAATCGACGAACAAAATCATTGAAACCACAACTATACCCTAATAATGCACTGTTGGTTTCCTAAAGCCTGAGTACTTGACTCTGTTTTTAGCGACTAAGATAAAGTTACTCGACCATTGACGGTTCGAAGATACTATAAATTAGTGCCCTCTGCAATATTATGTCCTATGATGTACTCAATTAGCTGGGATTTCTACGCTCCACCCTGATAAATTGACTTTCCACCTTCGTATCTCCAAATTACGAAGTCACATCGCTACCCCTCCACTCACTTAGTTCTTGCTTATTACTCCCCTTTTTAGTTTCAATTCCATTTTCGGACTTCCGAAAGCTTGTTCCATACCAATCTAAATCTAAAATAACTTGCTCTTACTTTTTACCTATTTATTTACTTAACATTAATGAATTACCTTTAACATTCATGATTCTACCCAATTTATCTACCCAAAATACTATCTCCCAAAATTTCCACTCACCCATAACGTTTACTTCTTTACCTAACTTAGCAACTATTATCTAACGTCAATCAACCTTAAATACCGTGCCAAATGGTATGCACATCAAAAAAAATGGAAGAGTACAATATACCCACAAGGTCTAATATAACCTCAATAGTACCCTGCATTTTTCGTAGACATAAAATTTTGTTCTGTTAAGTATGCAAAAAACCCAACAAACACTTGAACCACCCACAAACATATTCTGAACCCCATAAATCCTCTAAACACAATCGTTAACCAAAAAACCTAAAAAACCCACCTAAATCACACGACTGATACCTTCCAAAACGCTGTTTGCTTTAGGGCTCGCACTTAAGGTTTGGTGTTTCATGTGTTGATTAAAATTTGGTTTAGGTGGTAATGTTCCAACTTAGATTGTTTCAAATGCGACGGTACCCATGTGGAATTTAATTTGAGGGTCACTGTAGAAAAGTCAATTCCTCAACGTACCTATACAAAAAAAAAAATGGATCAATTAATACCATGTAACGTACAGAGACATTTAGGAACACTGTCACATTGTGCCATAGCATCGATCATCTCAGCTCAATGTCATTCGCTTAATCCCAGGAAATTATCTTTATCGTTGGTTGCGGATTTATCTTACATTCAATCGTTCCCAACAAGAATCTTCTTACAAGAATATTTAGCCAAGCGACATGCGTGATTTGGATGGTAAACCTAGAAAGGCCATATGTATAAGAGACCAAAGTTTCTGATCTACTACATAAATATGGCTAGAGAACGAAACTTCATAAATCCACGAAAGGGAATGTGGAAAGTAAGATAGGAATAACCTTCAACGTTGAGAGGTACTCTGGGTTTTCATTATTATGGCTGTACCCATTCAATCTTACGATTCTTGAAAGTTGCTTTTGATCCTCAATCTCAAACTTTCCCAGGGCCATTCACTGTTTTTGACATTTCAAAGAATTGTGAGATATGCTTTCGTGCATAGCTGAAACTTATAGAAATAATCAAAAGAGAAAAAAAAAAAAAAAAAATCAAATGAGGAAGATCTCACATGGACCTGTATTTCATCGTTTATAACTGCATTGACAATGCAGAAGGAATTATCACTCGGTTCTCTTCCCTACTACAAATCCATAAATACTTGGATTTTCGGTGAGTATTCGCGTAATTCAAAGACACCTGAATCAGTGCTCGAATGTCCGCATCAGGGCTTCTAGAGTGGGAGACGTTGAATGACTGCCAATGCATCAATTGAGCTATTTAGTTGTTCTGTGGCCAACGAAAGCACTGCTGCCCTGGTGTGGTATCTTGTAAGTCTCATACTTATTACGAGTACCTCTTAATAGAGAGCTAAACCTTTATACACTCTTTTCATTATGTTAAGTTGAACTGGCATAACTTAAAGTTCTCATTTATCGACCTGAGAATAAAGAGGAAGATTGATTTTCAAACTTGCTCATTTGATGTCTGAAAACATTAAAGGGAAAAGTGCTTCCGTCCTGCTCGGGTAATTTAATAATTTAAGTACCAAGTAAAAAACTTTCTCAGTCCGATTCTGATCATCATTAGCACTGCAGCTTTTCATGATATCTCTGGAGATACACAAGTGTGCCAATATGTATCTTGGTTCAGAGAATGCAAAACGTACCTATTATTGAAGATATGACACATATAATAAATCAATGCTTGCAGACATAAAGAAATCGTTTCTTCTTCCAACTATTCAGTAACTTCATAACTGACACAAGATAATTGAATATCTTCCTCTTACGAAATACAGTACCATAATGAAATTCTGAAGTAAATATGTTTTTATGTAAGTTTCCTGATTCATTACGTTCTGTGTCACGAAATCTCGAAACACAATTGGATGGCATAAAGAGCATTAACCAAGTATTAATTCACACATGGAATCTCACTGTTGATCTGTAATACTGAATCTTCGTATATATTTCAACATCACAATATATCTAGGTTACTGTATGCGATACTGTTATTGCAAGTCCATATGCGAAAATTAGTTGAATTAAGAAGAAGGAAGGCTTTACAGTTCTGAATATTTGATTGGTATTTTTGTGGCGGATATTATCTTTGCTCTTAAGATTGGCTTGTAACGGGCATGGAGTAATTATTTACAGAGTTGCTGCAAGGTAGCATAGATTATAATCTCTAAAATCAAATGGTTAGAGATCCTCCGATAAGGATTATTTTGTTTAACTTCAAATGAATAATTATTTTTTATGCAGGCCATTATTTACACAAATATACATGAGGAATGACACTGATTCCCCCCGTTTGTGCTGCAACGCAGTCTAAAACCCTTATCTAGGTGCCATTAATCCATTTATATGTAGAAACACGAAGCGCTGTAATGCCTCTTGTATTTTATTGGCATTACTAACCACTTCCCTACTCTTGTATCAGAGAAGGAAAAGCCATTGCCATTACACTCCTCCATCATCATGGAACCGTTTGTCTCACAAATTTGATCAGACCTTGGTTTAGAATTAAGATTAATGTAGTTCCTTTCTATCTGTGCATGAATCTGATCTCTGCGACTGGATAAATTTTCTTGACTCCTTTCCTATTTCATATATAATAAACTGGTGTGGGTGCTAACAAACATTTTGTTTTCAGACGATAATTATCATTTAATATGTTGAGAAGAGTCATCCAAAATCCATTTTGGACTTTTGATGCCTTTCATTCTTTGCAGACGTGTAGATTACTAAACCTCTAGGGTCTGATGAATATCTGATCAAAAGGTGGGGATCTCCTTGGGGTCCATAAAAGGATGATAATAGATTGTCCTGCATCGAATGTCACTCTTGTTCCTCGTTTATATTCCATAATCTTGATGAGCATATTTTGTCGACATATAGCTCTCAAGTTCTCTTGAATTTGATCCATTTGCAATTTTGTCTCTATATTTACATTTGTTTCCATCTAAGATTGTATATACTTTTAACCCATTAACTCTTTCATGTACACGATTGACAGAGACTTTGGAGACATACAATCAGTCATAAACAAGAAAGGCCTTAATTCAGGTTTGGATCCCATGATGAACGGGTATAGTTTTGACAAAATGTTGAAAAACATCACAGGTTCGACAAATATACTCCAACTTGGCAGTAATCCTAAGATACTTAAGCGGATGTCGGGACCGATTTGTAGCCACTGGATTTTTCTCCTAAAATCAAGACATTTTGAATCTTCCGCTCATCATTGATCCGTAACAAGGCTAGATAAGTCCTTCTGAATTTGCATCTGTTCCATTGTAGAGAATCCCACCTTTGCAGCATTTCCGTAACCACCAAAGTGGCCACCTTTAATCCGAATGAAAAATCATCTTTCTGATGCTCTAATACTTATTTACCAAAAGTTTTGTCTGCCATTAATATCTGCAAAGTATAGATAACCCAATTTTTGATGAAACTTCTGCAATTAATTTGCTCGTGCTCACCTCCGATTGTTGTTCGAGTTCCAGATACATTTCAGCCAGATAACTTTAAGATTCTGGAGCAGTGTAATTAGTCTGGATGACTCGACTCGCCCAACACAATGCTGAATCGTTGCAAAATTAATCGGAATTCACCTTCCCTGGAAAACTTTGATTATATCATGTGTTTTAATTCAATACCAACATCCCGTACTGTATACCATTATGAAGTGTCCTTAATGATCATACTATGTTCTTTCTGCCTCTGTCTTTCCTAGGTATCATAACCGGAAATCCAGTTTAATAATTGCGTCCATGGAAAACTCCATACAGCCTAGAAAGAAGAGATTACATCTCCTTAACCACAAACTCCAGCCTTTGACCGAAGAGAACAAATCGCCAGATAATGTATTGATGCAAAATTAGTTTATGAAGTGTTGTGATGGTCTGCTGTGTTTGCGGTTCTCACTCATTGCTAATGGACACAGAGCGATAACACGTAATCAATCCATTGGGCCAGAAGATTCAGGTTTGAGAATCTCCTATGCCATTCACCACTTTACTTGAAAACCCTGTAAGCGGTAGTCCTATTAAGTATTAATAAATTGTTTAAATTAGAGATCATGTGTTTTTTGTTAATTTATTAATTCCTTCAGATCTTCTTGCATATCTCTGAATATATAAGAATAATCAAAAGTTTAGACCACAGACGGATAAGAACTTAATACGTATTAATTTGAGCCGACAATATCAATCCAAATTCTATTGTTAGGAAAGACCTTTGCCAAAATTTGACTTCTTTTATACTAGATGAAATGTCCTTGACATTTCAATTCTTCAATACATTTCAAGACCACCAGGAGTGGATCCTTATGATTCTATCAACTACACACCGAATATATTGGTAGAACAACAAACATTGTTGGATAAAACCATTCATCATTGACAACGAAATACAACAATAAGGGCGCAGGTGATTATACAGACCCATTTTCTGACTTTTGAACTTTATTCCTTCCTTACGTGGTTCCTGAACCCTACCAAATGTGAAAGAGTGTAAATCTGTGGACCTCAGTTCCCGAACTTCATTGATGAGCGCATAGAAACATTTTGTTGCAGTCGTCTGCATGATGTAATGGGTTGGACTTCCCTTGCAGCATGCCAGACATCTTACATTCCAATACTTCACAATTGACTCTGTTTCCTTTCGTTTTCTTTGTCTTATTTCCTACACCTCAGAATCCGAGAATGTCAAAAATACTTCTATTATTTACAGGAAAACTTGATGGCATCTAACTTAGTTATTAATCTTGGGCAACTCTTATATCTCTGTAGCAGCCCTTATCACTGTTGATGATTATTTGCTCCCTTTTTCCTAAGTTGTATGCCAAAATGAAACGAATCTATAATCTTTTTTCTTTGAGCTCTAATGAAAATCATGTGATTCACCAAGAATGTAAGAGAACCGTGTTGAGTATGTGATCACTAAATTAGTAATGAAATGTTTAGTTTTTAAACACAAATCAATACCAAGTAAGAAAAATGGAACATTCATTCCAAAAGCCATTCCAAAAATGAACATCAATTAGAAAACATAGACAATGTGCAAACTTGGACAATTTGACTGTTAATTATTCCATTTTTAAAAACAGCCAGTTGATTGAATCTTATCGAGGAGACTTAAATGAAAATAGTCCATTTGAGAACCCTCTCAGCGCAAATACACAGAGTCAACAATATACTTGATACCATTTCGAGATCCATTCCAGTCAAGTCCAGAAATGGCTTCCCATCACATTTTTCATTGATAATATCTCTAGTCAGAGTGGACTACTTACAGCATATCTTACTTTAATGCAATCACGGCAAAGCTTTCTCCCAAGAATCACCCTCAAATACAGTCAGGCAAGAGGCACTGATCCTTTTTGCATATTCATAAAGTAGGTCTTTTCATCAAGCCATTGGATTGGCTGACAACATTGTGCTAGTATCACCTTAAGCTTTCATGTTTGGTCTTTATAATTTGTGCACCACAAGATTAATATATATAATTACTTTAAGGAAAATATCAAATATATGCCGCCACCCTATAAAACAGAGGCTATAATGGTGCTGATTCTCAATCTTAGAACAACTCGTGTGAGCGCTTTGGAATTGCAGACAACTATATGGTATTTTCCTAATTTTTTCTGTGACCCTGCATTCTGTTCTTCCCCTGATTCATGCTAATGTCGGTTTTGACCTCTGTGGAATTAGTATGTGCAGCGAGCTATCTATATTGCAAAGGAAGCCCATTGCTCCCACCCAATTTAAGCTCATCTCGATGATTTGCATCTTCCTCTTTGTACGTGTTTTGAATCCTTCAGCAAGTTGTTCAATGTTTCAAGGCCTTACCTAGGTAATGACTTTCTAAACATCATGTCGCATTCACTTTTGGTTATACTAGATTTTTTATTTTTATTTTTTTTAAAAAAAAATGATATGAACACTTAAAACATTAGGTCAATACCTTCTGCTGTGGGATGTGTTGTAACCCTTGGCTAAAATGATTGTGTCTGCCTTCAAATTTGTCTTAAATAAGAGCATCATTCCATTGTATGTATCGTCCCAATTTTATACAGTCAATTAAATAAGTTGTTACTGTAAAAGCTTATATAATTCCTACCCGTGGGATGCAGTGAAATGGGCATTTTCATTCTGTTACACATAATAAACAAACAAAATCAGCCCCAATTGTTTAATAATTACAGATCTATGGCATATGAAAGCCTAACTTGGTTCCTTGTCTTTCTGCTATGAATAAAAGAAAATAATCTTTCCGGTTAAAAATTCCCCCCCCTAAAGTTAGGTGGTTATAATAGTTATGGATTTTTCAAGATTTAGTTTGACCAAATAATCCATATGAATGTAATCTAAAGTTTAACTGAGACACCACAAAAATTTACAGTCAATAAGGGCATAGAAATACTATTCTTATTGAATTTCTGACGTTAATTTGCTTACTGGAATCCTATGATATATTTCGCCCTCATGTTCCTCACTCTCATTTCCCATAAGCTTTGGCTGATCCTTAGCTTCTGTTTAGTACGTTCAAGCTAATAGAAAAGTTAAGACAAAGGATTCTCTGGAAACAAAGCGTATTGCGGAATCTAGCAAACTGTAAAAGTCTCACCTTATACTATACTTGTGGTTGTGGTGCCCCTCACTGGGATCAGTCCATAACAACATTTGTTTCAGTTACAAACAGATCAATTAACTATGCCTGCACGACTGGAAGTATCAACTCTGTACTCAAGTCGGAAAGCAGTGGTGTCAATGCATCTTATAAAATCTTGCTTTGCATTCTGCAGTTTAAATACTTCTTTTATGTGTTAAGAATAAACCTTGCACCTAAGGATATAGTTTCATCCATCGAATACTAAGAAGCCATGAGCCCATCCTTACTAGGAACAGACCCTGAAGAGCTCTGAAGAAAATCAAGCTTGATCGAATCCTGAATTGATGAGGTGAACAACACTTGTAAAATCTGATGAAAAATTGTTAGATTGGTCTTTTTTATAAATGTGGCCTTTGGACCGTGCTCCTCATTTATTCAACAAAGAATCAAAGAACAAAGAAAGGTGAAAAAGGATTATAATATTATTTTTTAATTTCAATTACGCTGGCACTGAAAATTGCAGAAACGCAGCCACAGTCTTCCGAAGGCCATAATTTGTCTCTCACGATCACTGCGACCAGGAAGCTCTTCTTATGCCCAGTTGTTGTGAAGGTATCCTGCAACACTGGAAATAACAAAAATAGAAGCAAATATTTGAGATCGATCATTGACGCTCAGGTATTTGTTTTGAGTAAAATTAAGCTGGACGATTAGTTGAATGTGGTTTGCAACGTTTTTTTGGGACAATAAAAAATTTGGCAACTGTCATTGTTTAAACAAGAATGAAAGTATGTGTAAGTATTTATATCTATAGGATATAGATATATAGATATCCTGTATACCTTAGTATAACAAACAAAGAGCATCTCTCTGTAGAAATCCAAAAATCACTCTACTTAGCATAAAGAGTTCTGCATTGACCCGCCTATATCCTGCATTTTAAGCATCCGCTGGCCCGCTATTTATGTTTATGGTGTTCCATTGTCACCCCTGTTACCCATGTTTGCTATAAGTCTGAACTGAAAACGATGCATAAACCTAGTTAAATGTAACAGCTAAACCCATATTTTATTGGTGCCCCATCATCATAAATTTAGGAACAAATGTCCAGTTTATTTAATCAGGCGTCTGATATATAATTTGAAATTCTGCTACAATCTTGTCAGGTATACTCAAAAATCACCTCAAACATTCACATTATTATAGAGATCAAGGAAAGAGCAAGACTTCCTGTAGCAAGTACTTTGTTGAAGAGATCATTTTCAACTATTCTCGCCTCTCAGGCACTCAGAGAGAGGAGAGTGTCTATCTCTTCAAGCCACTCCATTACACGATTCAAGAATGTCAAGATGCTGAGGAGTATTAGTACTTTTATGTTTATTTCCTGCACACCATGCCATCCTAATGGATAAGAAAGTTTACAGAATAATTAAAATAAAAAAATAAGTATCACTTGTAATTTAACAAGTAACTACATGTATTACTGATCAATGTGGTATTCTTACGACAATAATGTTTTCGCAGTGGATGGAAATCTGGGCAACCTCTTACTCGTCACATCTCTTTGTGAGCTTTGGGCAATCCGCATCTGGAAAACAAACAGATAATGCCTGCAAAATTAGGATAAAAAGAAATTGCCTGTTTAACCTGAACTACTGGATCCGAGTACTCCATTCCTCGAAAGCACTTCTAAAAACAAGGGAATTGTCGAGAAGGAATTAAGGAAGGAATTCCCTTATCTAGCAATGTTGCTTATTGACGCGATTGTGTCCGGTAAGATACAAATCATTGCTAGAGCTAGAATTAGGTTTTTACTAAGCTTCCTTGATAACAATACTAAATGACCTTACAACAGTTCATCTGGAGTAGTAACTGTATGCAGTCCCGTCGAGTCTTGACTCACCGTATCCCAGCTCTCCGAGGAGTAGACATGGTTTCAATTGGTATCCTTGCGAAAATTAGACACTTCATTAATAGATGGAGAATTTTCGTAAATCCATATGGGGCAATATTCAATTCGTTTCTGTAAATTCTCAAAGTTTGTAACGTATAATGTATATACATACATACATAAGGGTTCGTTGCTTCTTGCATACTGCAATATCACATGATCAACACACGACTTGTGTCACCTTAACTCAATTCTAATCTACTAAAATCTCACGGAGCTTTACGGATTTAATATTGGCTACCTTCACCTGTATATTATTATTTATTTTTGTGCGAATGAGACCATGGAGCGAATACATTTACATAGGAAGGTATGAAGATTCGAACATTTATCATAGATCAAAGTAGGTGAACCATGCTTCAAATTCCTTTTTCACTTGTGTAAAATTTAATATGGGTAAATTTCTAATTACTTACAATTTTCAAAATCCAATGGTAACATGAGAATTTAAAAACTCACTGCCACAATAGACATGATGTAGTAAAGTCCTAAGACATCTCCCCCTCTCTTCTCCTTTTTTTTTTTTTTTAAAATCCACTTCATTTTGAAAATTTTAATTCAGAAGTAGTTTACCAAAATCCCATTCAAAATAATTTTAACATTTACCTATTATTACTGACATCACGATTGAACTGTTATATTGCATGCATGTCTCTGTTTGTATGTATAGGTTTTAAAGTACAAGTTCAATGGATGGAAAGGCGAAGCTTGTGAAGCCAAGTCTCGAAGAATTGCATGAAGACTAAGATCATATTGTAATACATTTAGGTCTTAGATGCAATGTAARTGGTATAAAGGTTTTGATGCACTATAAAGGTTTGAAACTAGAGAGATGAGTTAGTTGTGGATGACAAGAAACCTCGGTTACTTGTCATACATAACTACAAGTAAACATGGTTGATTGGAATATATAGTCTAGGAACAGATCTGAACCAGTCCTCTAGGGTTTACTTCATGCATTCGTATTTTAGGAAAGTTTTCTTTCCGCGCAAAATTGATTTTCAAAATACACGGATGCATGGTTTGTTATGCAAACAAGATTTCTTAAGTATGGTAAGTATGTTATATGATATTATACTGATTTTATTTGTGATCAAATAAAATCAGTGAGTATATTTTCCTGGGAATATTTACCATGTTTCCGAGGAGAATATACTATCATAATATTACATAACATACACGTACCAAAGGCTTACTTAAGTGAGCATACAAACCCTAAGCTTTTGCACGCACATTTTCAGAAAACTCTAAGCAAAAGCATTCAACCTCTCAAGCTCTCAAACCTGGCATAAACCCTAATACCACATAGGTCTTAAACTACTCTCATTCTRGGCRTATTAGGCTATTTGTTTTTTAGAGAAATTTGTTKTAATTGAGCAATCTATGAGTTCAGTATGCTGGGGAAGTTGATCATGGATTAACTTCATTTGAATCACCATAGTTGGTGATTGGGTCGAACATCCATAGGTGGGTGTGGGGAATCATCTTGTGCATAGGTGCATAAGTGATTGAGTGTACTTCTTTTGTTAAATCCTTGC
>SNQN01001298.1:19540-34960 GCA_008642245.1 Bassia scoparia
ATTGGCGGAGGAGAGGAAGTGGGGCTGTCGTGCGAAGGGGGATGAGCTTAGCAAGTGGAGTGGGGCCGTATGGACTCGAAGGTGTGAGCTGATGGACGAAAGGAGGTTGAGTCTTGAGGTGGGTCGCTGATATTTATTTTTTGTTTTTTTAAATAATTAAACCACAATTTTTTGGTTTTTTAAAAAATTATATCATTAAGATCCCCGTTAGAAATTAGCAAAATTAAGGGACATTTTAATAGAGAAGGGGGAAAAATAAGGGTATATTACTATATGTAGAAAACGTATTTTAAGACACCGTAAAAATTTACATCTGTTTCTTTATTTTTATCAAGGATAAATATGAAATGGATGATGATAGATGAAATTAATGATATTTATTTTCTTGTACGTCAATGTTATGCTTGCTGAGTACAAGATGTTGAAGGAGATGATGAAGGCCTTCTTATCACTTTGTTCGAGCTTAATATCATAAGGACCATCCAGTTAACTGAAGAAATGAAGACCCGCACTCATCCAGCCAAGAAACGAATTTCGGATTATATATTGCATTACTCGACCAACTGCAGATTCTTCAACATCAGTCACTGTGGTGGACGATATAATTCCAAAAACAATTTGCAATGGAGCTACTGTAAAGCAAACAAGACACTTATAGCTACTGAAAGATGCAGGATTTGAAATGGAACTACTGTCGGTAAAACATTCCCAAGTCATGATTCTGAAGTCCTGAAGCACTACTGCATGCATGCAGATGGTTTCATGCTTGATAACATACCGGACAGTCCCAGAATTAATCAATACATGACAGCATTCGTTACATATGGAGCGGTTAGGCATAAACCTAAAAACAAAAACTGCGAACCGCAAGGCAAGATATGACAGCATTCCACGCGAGGCTAAAACTGTACTTCACATCAACTTATTAAACATGCAGAGTAAAATGTAATCATTCTCACAAAACACCACCCTTGAAACAAGAATCAGCTCAAGGAATGAACAGAAGATGAAAAATATGACGATTAATAACAATGTCTAGTTTCTTAAACAAATTTAAAAAAAAAAATCCAGTTCAACTAAATTGTCTCACAGGGTTCCAATCTCCACAAAACAAAAGAGAGTTTAAKGCAAACTTGTGCACGATGTTTCAACTATAAAACTGTCAAGATCCACAAAGCAAGCTAACAAGTAAACCTGAAACATGACAACCAAGAACGAGTATCGATATTCACAAACTTCATGTCGACGCATTTGCCACCTCACGAATTGCCCAAATATAACATATAACTCAGGCTACTAAACAAGCTACTGTTTAACAATCTACTTCTTGCTTAGTCACAGCCATCATGTTGCCATTCATTGAGGACACCTGCAATTGGAAAATAGTCAGCAAAATTATGCTTCCAAGAAAAAGCATAACCCAAACGTATTCAAGATCCAGTTCATGGAAAAAGCAAACTTAAGATGCATCAAGCGCACTTACTCAATAGATTCCATCAACAGCACAACATTGCACTGACAATCAATATTTTTCGACAACAGCTTTCCAGAAAAGCGAGCACAAATGAATTGTGCTACTCATTGAAGAATTAAATAAACAAATACTTAATCCGTTTCAAATTAATTGTCTCTCACTGGATCTTGAATACACAAGTACATCAAATTTGAAATGGAGGAAGCATATAAATAACTACATATGAATAGTGGAAATCCTTCCAGGGCCTCAAGGGCACTGGTAAATATGACTTGGAGGTATTCTACCAATATGTGACACAAAATTCAATTCCGACCTGGAAATTTCAAATGACAAACCCTTTGTTCATGTTTGTTCACTTTTACTTCATACTCCATGCAACTTTCCACACTTGTGAGATATATTCACCAATTACTACTAAGTACTAAAACCCTGCAGGTTTTCCTTTTATTTTTCCACATTCTCATACTTACCAATTTTCCATTGCATATATACATCTACCAAACAGTGTCAGCTCACAAAATCTACAATCACAAACCCCACACCATCTGACAATCAGAACTCGAAAACATATGCCTACTCTAGCTAGCTACATAGGAAGACCAAGAAAACCGTGCACAACCATTGGCCAATCAAACTTCAAAACCCTACCAACATGCAGAAGAACCTGTGGACCACACAGTGAAAGGTTTCATTTAATCCATATTAATCCCCGTACAATCCTGTAGTCTTCAAATCAGTGGGCATATGGAATGATAAAACACTCTTACAATCAACCTTTGGAACTTACTCAAAACCCTGCTCACATCCATTATCTCTACTTCCGTTTCGAATTACTCGCTACACTTTTATTTAGGATGTCCAATTTATTGCTACAACTTCCTTTAGGGCAAAATACCATCTTCACTCTCTCCTCTCACATGCCCCCCTATTTTTCTATGTATTCTTCCACAAAACACCTAGGGTCCGCACACACTCCAAGTTGAGACTCAATCATAATACCTTTACAATCAGAAAAAAAAATACACATTGTTATTTAAACAAGCATTCCAAGATTTATACCTTTTTTGGAAATATATGTATTTGTCTATCCCCAGGCTGCCGTTAGCGAGTTCAATCTATATATATAATAATTCTATACTGGCTAATCATTTAACAGCCTGACCTAAAAAAAGGTTATAGACCATGCAAAATTCATCCTGATGAAATATCATACTCTGAAAGATAACCAGTGAAGGAAATCGGAACCCATAAAAGAAACAATGTCTTGTGATCAATAACTGGAGAAAGATAGAGGATAATATGAACGTAGCAATCAGTTAAGAAAAAAACGTATCAGTCATGAAAAGAGGCTCATTCGGATTAACAAGCAGTATTTGAAGGAATTTTTTGAAAACCATAATTCGTTCATTGATAAAGAAATTTAGGAGATATTACTTTTTTTAACGACCTAGTAAAGAAATAAGAGATTAGAAGTAAAAAAGGATCACAATACTAGACCCAAAGAAACCCATTACAGGATTTATAAAGCTATTATACACCAAGTACCAGAAAAATGACAACCAAGAACATAACAGACGCGTCATGAACTCATGATATCGTGTTTATATTAGAGACCAAAGTGTATCCTACAAAAGAAACCATTCATGTTCCCTAATTACTTTGAGCAGAAGAGCATGCACGGATACTACAAAATTGAAGAGGCATTCCTACACTCAGGCAACCAAGGATTAAGAAAAGCTAATGCTGCAAAGCCCAGCACATGCAAAACATCACCTACTTGTTCATAATGAAACCTTAGATATGACATAACACTTCATAAAAAAGCACAGAAAGATCACCAATAATAATCGCATCAAAAACAAATGCTGACTCAAGTTTCTTCAATTAGTTCACATTGCTTTTGAAATCAAGTAGCGAGGAAAAATTGACTTTACCACATTATTTTTGACACATGTTTGAAACAACCGCCTTTTTTTTATTTAAACTACCCAGCTTTAACTTAACCAATTTGTGCTAAACTCCACCGTAACGAAATCAAATCCGTCAAATCGGGGCTCCCACTTTAACAAATTCACATAATTTAATAACCAAAAGTTGACCTTCATTTTCAACTTCAGGATAACCTCTTTTTCTACTCAAATTGAAAATTTGAAACAATAAAATAAACCATAGAAAAAGAAATAATGGAAAACCCAATATTTCTCCAATCGCATTTTGAAAGCTTATCTCATATAATTATGTAGAACTATATTATTTCACCATTTCTTTAACCGTATATCTATTTGGCACTCCCTTAGTATATTGGAATTTGTAATTGTCAGGAGATAATAATTTTTCAAGTGTTGCCAGTATTAAATCGCACGATGGTAAATATAATATATCTCCCTTCTCGTTACGTACATTACTTGAAACATTGAACTAGAGAAATTTCTAGGCGCAAAATTTTATAATTGTAGATTAAAGTATTATAATTTGATAATAAAAGTATTAGTTAGAGATGAAGAAATGATTAAATTCAATTGGTATAAGATTTAGGAAAAAGTTAGAAGAGAGGAAAAAGTAATAAAATAATGATTGGTGCTAAGATAGGAAAAAGTAAGTAGAAGAAAGTTATTGGAAAAATTAAGTAAGAGTAGGAAAAACTTACTAAAATAGAAAAGAGAGGAAATTGTTCAATTTAATATGTAACACGCATTTCATTTAATGCAATATTTCAAGTAATACGTAACGGAGGAGACGATTTTAGTAAATGAAATAGACAATAAATTTAAATCGTATCATACTATAGTAAAAAATCATATGAATTATGAATTAATATAGACCAACTTTAGAAAATCCATTATAATACCTGAGTTGCCAACTATATCAAATTAAATCTCTTAGACGTTTAATTAAACTAAGCACAATTTATACTAGCAAATTGTTCATAATCCTACTTTTATTTGACTTCTTTTATTAAAACAAAAGTTTCAAATATAGAGATTTATAAATGTGATATAATTAGCCTTCAATTTAACTCTAAACGATGCTTTAAAGGACATAATCAATAGCATTCAGTACTCCTACACATTATTGACAATCTCAAAGTTTATGATGGAAATGCTGTTTAGATAAATGAGTTGAAAATTGGAGGCGTAAGGAAGAACAAAACAAGAGTGTATAGAACATATTAAAGCTTTAGTATTCATGAACTTAATGTATTGATTATATATTGGACAACAAGAAAAGAAAGTTGTATATGTGAAAAGGACAAGATTATTCTCAGAGAACTCCCTCTATATAACATGCAAAAATATTATGCACACAAATATTTACCTGCAGCTACTTTGTAACGTGAGCTCAACCATTAAGATCTCGATACTTTAGTCCAATCTTTCACAAAATCTCTCTCTCGAGAAATCTCTTGTTCTAAAGATAAGAAAAATGAACTGTAGGCCAGTACTCCAGGGATAGCAAAACACAAGTTACATTCAAAAATTCTAATAGAGACTAAAAACAACGCTTCATACCTCTAAAATTAGTCTATTAATATGCAAGCAACAACTTTTCATGATGATTCTGAGGAACTTGCTTTGAATATTGCCCTGTAAGCAACCATAGGAAACGCATCACAAGCGGGACTTTGGAGCAGTTGGGTTGGTATGAACTCAAGCTAGCACTGTCTTTCCTTGTTGGTCTATTTATACGATAATAGGGTCAGTTACCGAAAGGTATTGCCATCTAACATTGTAATTAGAACTCCAAAACATGCATAAACTCAGAGCTGCTAATGAGCCCTGTAAAGCTAAAGATTAAAGAAAAGTTCAAGAGCATGCTAAGAAAAATTAGGTTTAACAAACAACCCAAAAAATACACTTTAAGGCTAAGCCCATAAGATGGTACATTTATTGGTACTTGTTCTTTAAGCCATATGATAAAGAAGCAATCAAGATTATATAAATAAAGTAAAAACAACTCAATAAACTTCCATAGAAAACGAAAAAAGAAATGACAAATAACTATCAATGCCTCATGCAAGTCAGAGATATGTAAAGCCTAGGTTCAACCTATTAATTAATATATTACATTTAGCAAGTCAATTGCTCCTCAAAAAAAGTAAAAGGAAAAAATATCTTGGCAAAAGGACGAAAAAACAATCTTTGACTATATTTGTTTAATTGTATTCGTGGCATTCACGTTGCCTTAATGTATCACAATTTTTATAACTGCTGCTCCAACAATGCCCTAATGAAGAAAATTTGTGACATAGGTGATTGCAAGGACTTCATAAAGAAACTCAGAAAATATGACAAAATGAAATACTCCCTTTACATTGTTGATCTTACTACTCCGTAGTAAAGATGAAACATGAAAATTGTGCATAAGAAATAGACGAGCTACACTAACCAAGACAGTACACCATTTCTTGATATTCTTTTTGAGCATCAGTATGATTTGGCTAGTCCCTACTTTGTAACAAACAGAAAAAAGAAGAAATTGTTCTGAATACTGCACTGTTGGCTACCAAAGAAAACCAACTTTTTATGTATAGCTTACTCTTGCATAGCAAGTATATCCATAGACAATATAGCTCACAAATGACAAACGCAGTCAATGAAACTATATTTAAAGCTATTGAAATATTATGAGACCATGTGAAGGTTGAAAAACAACTCAATCAATCAATCAATCATAGCCTTAATCCCATATGTGGGGTCGGCTAACATGAACCAAATGTGATTATTCCGGGAGGTCATCCACATACAGTTGAAAAACAACTGTATCATGAAAAATAACAAAAACAATAACAACAAATGTCAGTGTAAAGAAAGTCAACATTAGATGTCGAGATTACTCTTTTACAGCCAGTATTTCCAGAGACAAGAGAGCTCATGACTTACAAACATAGTGAAAGAAACCACATCTATTGTTACTGAAAATTATGAGAGACCATGTAATAAAGKTCAAAAGTGCAAATGGGAGCAATGAAAAGCCATTACAATTTTGACTTCAAACAAAACATGGGAATTTAATTACCCCACACCCCCTTGGTAAGTTACGATTCCTATACGAATTTACGTCCCCCATTACTAATCAAACGAACTAGTTTTCTATCCATGCAACTTGTTKTGAACTTGTGTTTTGGTTTTGCAGTTTCAATTTGAAATTCAAATAAATTTTTTATTTTGTAATGGCGACAAGTGTAGACCAAAAATTCAACCTTTGATGAATTTCTTTTAAAAAAAACTAAAGATATTGGCTTTTTTAAAAAAAATATTAAAAAGAAGAAAAAAAAATAAAGTACCTTAAAAAGTACTTGCAGGAACTAAATAAATTGTACTCCCATCCGTAACGAAAAACTTTCAACAGTTTTTTTATTTTGAGTTGTAACAAAACCTTTCAACATTGTACAACTTTGCTACATTTGGTAATTTTTAATACAAATATCTCACCGTAACCCACAATTACCTTATTGTTTTGGGGACCACTATACTAATATTCAATCTAAACCACAATTTGTACTGCATTTTTTGGGGACCACTTACACTAATATCTCTAACTCCACAATTACCTTATTTTACATTGGAAAGTGAGCTAATACAACTGTTGGAAAGTTTTCGTTAACAGAGGAGTAAAAAGGGTAAATCGTATAATGAGCTGAACTTTTCTACACACACAATCTTGGTGAATTATCAATCAACCAGCAGAAGTGGAATTTAATCGTTTACATTTTGAAAACTAAACCAGCAACTAAAAATTCAACAAAACAAATTAACAAACTTTTTTTTCTAACAAAAATATAATTAAAGAGTTTTTTTTTCTGTTGAAGTGTCTAAAGAAGTATTCCATCATCAAGTTTAACGAAACATAAATTTATTCTTTTTTTCCAATAAACACCTAAAAATGAAAGAGAACACATGGCACTCTATATTTGCTTTAAATTTTCCTATTATTAAACATTATTACACATTTATAGTTATAGATTATAATTTGTTAAATTCACATAAATTTAGCGACGGAATTTAGTCCTAAAAATTAAGAATTCGTGGGAATTTTCACTTCCCCTAATGACCAAACGACTCCTAAGTCAGTGAAATTAACCACTCACTAGTCTTAAATCAGCCAAGGGTTAAGGCCACAAATATCTCTAATTGTATAAAGAAAAAGAAGGGAAAGCAACAAGAATAAGTATTTGGTCAAAGAAAGATCAAGAGACTTACAAAATCGCCTCCAGCCCCCAGTTTGCACTGGTTCATGGGCTCTGATGATCAGGTTTAGCTCCACAATGCTAAGGTTGCCATCATTCTTCCACAAAATGACCTGTGTCATTCAACATCTGATTCTAAGTACAGGAAGAAAAGGGAAGAAAACTATAGACTGTAAGCACGATGGGAAAATGACCAAAAGATGTGAAGGATGAATTCCAACGCAGAATATCCATTCTAATTTAAAGACTGGTTTCTCTCAAGAGTAGATGGTGGAGCATGAAGCTGGACAAATGCCACATGAAACTCTTGCCTGAGGAGAAAATCGATGCAATAAATTACTTGGCACCTTGGCCAAGTCCCTAAGGCTCCACAACAGATAATCTTCAATTTGTTAAATTGGCTTTTATTAAAAAAGAAACGAAAAAAATAATACAATAAGATTAGTGAAGAGGCAAAGGCATAAAAAATCACCTTCAGGATTAGCGGGACTTTGAAACTAACAACATACTCAGGATATATATGAGTATTGAATTCATGCTTCCACACTACATAATGGCGTGGATTTTTCAGGATCATCAACTCCACAGTCAAAGCTCTCGCTACTAGGGTGAATTGCTTGGATCCAGGATGGACTATCTCCATATTTTCCAAGATAACACGACAAAGGATCATATGCCGCACCCCATTTCGTCAACATCACAATAATTTGCACTGTAAAAAGACACTAATCTTTCTTAAAAAAAAAAAAGAAAAAAAAACTAGCAGATCTTTAGTCCACGCAATTTAGAGGGTTAGGGCAGAGATCTAAAGATCATGAAACATTTTAGCAACGCAGCAAACAGTGGACAATTAATAAGCATGCAAGTACATCAAGATTCTCAAAAATCATTCCTACTGCTAACCTACTCATTAATACATTACACAGAGCATATGATCAATCCGCAACATAGAAGATGTTCTCATTCAAAAGGACAAGCTAGTTGTACGGTTTTACCCTTATACCTGGTGTGCATAAAGTCCATTCCTCTTTCCTCCCACAGACTACCAGATTCTAGCCATAGTAAGCTTGAAGCTAAAAGGTCCAATCTTAAGTGAAAAAAATACTGGTCTAGTGCCATCAGCTTCCAAAGTTAATGTTCCAGGACATGACTTCACCATAAGATAATAAGATAGTGCACTAACATTGAAAATAAGAATTAACCTAAGGCTCCGTTTGTTTTGACGGAAAATGGTTTTCCTCCCTCTTTTAGTTTTCTTTTGTTTGTTTTGTAAAGAGGTGGAAAATCATTTTCCTCAAAGGAGAAAATGTCACCTTGAAAATGGAAAATCATTTTCCTTTTGTAGAGAAGGAATGCCACAATTTCCTCCCCACTTCTTACATCTCCCTTATTCATTCCCCCACCCTTCTTTCATTTCCTTCATGAGTTTTCCTCTAATCAAACAAAGGAAAACGTTTTTCCTAGAAAATGATTTTCCATGAAAATTGTTTTCCCTAGAAAATGATTTTCCATGAAAATTGTTTTCCTTCAAAACAAACAGAGCCTAAGCACTCCTACCTTCTTGATCTCAAATAAATAAATTCATTGAACCACATTCAACCCAACTTCTTTCACTTAACAAATACACACATTTAAGATGTACAAAAATTAAAATGTTGCCAGACCAGTAGCAAATTCTGGAACCAGAAACATTTAAATCGCATGCATGAAAATAATTTTGAATTTTGAAACTGTTATGGTATGCATTACTGTGTGTATAAATGAAGGAGGTACCATGAACAGATGTATGCAAGAAAATCCACAAAATGAAGAAAGGGTATAACCTTGCATCAGCACAGTTTGCAGCTGTGAGATGAACACCGGTGCCATAACTAGATTTAATTTGTTGGAATCCAAAATGCCCAAGACCATAATTCATTATTCCATAAGATGCTTCTTTGGTAGATGGAAGCCATGCATAACGAACATTTGGATTACCACGATACTTCTTTGTTACCTCAACCTGCTTCAAGAAAAGCTCAAATCGACCTTGGCACATAGAACTTGAGTTGGGACAAACATCTACAACCATTGAACCAGAAGTACAATCCATGCTTTTGATAAACATTTTTTTCACAGCATCACAATCCAAATCAAAATCAAWTTTAGCTTCATCGTCCTCAGTATCCAAATTCTTTTCAAGCTGTTGGTTTTCTCCAACATCTTCATTCATCCTCACATCAGAAACCTTGTCACAGCAATCCTCTATATTAGCATTTTGGCCAACTTTTATTCGYTTGACTAAAGGACTTGATTCACCACAGTATTCCACTAACTTTGAGTCACCAATCCCGTTCACCTCAATTTCAATTTGCAGCTTAATCTCTTGAGTTTCAGTTGGCCCACCTTTTGGCAAATCAGGATGAAGATGGCCATGCTGCTCATCAACATCAGTGTAAACTTCCGGAAAGAAACAAGTTCCTCCTTCATCAATCCACGCAATGGGCTGCTCCACGGATGATTTGAAATTGAACTGCACCATATGGACAAAATCAAAAAACAGATGGTAACTTTTAAATTTCACTTCAACAGCAGCCTTTTTATACTCAAAATCCTTCTTCACCAATCCAACCACATCAAATTCATGATCAATCCAATCACCATTCTGGAAAAACATCAAACGTTTAGGCAGCCCACTTTTCACAAAATTTGAGTAGTTCCGAAGCAATGTCTTTCGAGAGGCAAGTTTACAGCTCCTGCATTTCGCTTTGCAAACATCAGGTTTCTTTCGCTTGCCAAGTTTAACTGCTGATGACTTCAAAGCAGAGAGCTGTGGTATGGCCCCACTACGAGCTAGATGCGTAGCTAATCTAGCAGCTCTCTTCTTCTTCATGTCAACAACTCTGCGACCACTATCCAATACCTTTGCGTAATTTCCTTCCATAGGTAGTTTCTAGTGGATCAATCCCTATAAAAAAACTTAAACCCAAAAAATCACCTCGAACAAGGCCGCACAAATTCGACTCGTATGTACAGATCAAGAGCGCGGTATGGGTGCCATAATATACAGGTGGTCAGCCCTATCAAAAGTAGAWTTACATTATGCTTGGCACAGAAAACCCAACATAGAGAAAATAGAATAATACAGAGBCAACAAGTAATAGAGATTTTCAGTCACAAATCACATATTGATATGGAAACAATATTGAAAGAAGCATATATCCGAACAGCTTCAAATCAAGCAACATGCAACAACCAAAAAGCACAATCAACAGACTAATTGGCACATACCTGAGAGCAACTGAAGTGATTTCCATTTAAAAATAAGACTTGAAAGGAAAGAAATAAAAGGACCTACACACAGAAATGAACAGATCATTGAATAAAGATATGGGATGAAAAAGTACGCCATTCAACCAGTGAAAATAAAACAACTGCTACTAATTTATTACAAAACCCTGTTGGGGGGGGGGGGGGGGATTCTAATTGAGAACACTAAGGTTCTGTCAACACACAAAAACATATCAATGCAAAATAAGAAGCAAACCATGGAGAAAATTACAATTCACGATCATTTTAGAAAAGAGTGGCGCAATATAATGACATAAACAAGTAAAAGGCATCAACAAGAAGCTGGAAAAGCTTATGAAAAAAGGTTAATGCTAACAAAAATGGGAGCCAAAACCTTTGGGTACCAAACTGGTAATTGAATAACATACCAGTTTTCTTCCCCATTTCACATAATATTGTGGGCATTGGACTTCAACATTTGCAAGTGCACTATTTGAAAGTTAGAAGAGAAAAATAACATGCAAAAAGGGGGGGGGGGGGGGGGGGGAAACCTTTGTTGCTATTAATTTAATATTTCCATATATAGCAATTGTTGCTATTAAACGGAAGAAGTATTTTTATTCACATATTATACAAGTATAAAAATATTAAAACTAGAAGGGTAGGTCGAACTTTACCATGCTTTTTCTTTAGATATAAACCAACAAAGACAATCAAGGTGAAGTAAGTGGTAGTACAAAGTCAAAGTTCAAATGTTGGCATTATAAATGTCAAGGAAGTACCATACAAGATTACAAAAACAAGATTATAATTCCATCTTAAACTTCCAGGTTTCAACCTAAGTTTATTGTGATGCGATCTTCAATTTTCTAAAAGTACATGCAAAAGGTTGAAAGACAGCCATACCTATATCATACAATAAAGCAGCTAAAGTTTGATACCATATGGACAGTTGGTTCGCCGGAAAATTCACAAAAGTCCCATTGGATTCTCCCAGCTCTAGGAAAATATATTTGTGAATCAGCTACTTACCATTACCTGCGAATTTCACATTATATTAAGCATAATTATTTCTTGCTCATATTATTGTTTGTAATGGATAATACTTTACTTGCACAATAGACATTCTTGCAGGTAAGTAAATCAAAAATAAATCTTTTCTCAGTTTCATGAGCATCTTCATATAAGATAGCAAAGGACATAAGGAATAGTAATGTATATAAATGTCAAATGACAAACCACTCAACAACCAATAACCACATCCACTTAGAGAGAAAAGATCATAAAAGTTTCCAATTCAATACAATTTACCTTCACATGAATTAGTATTTTAAATTAACGCACACACTTCGAGAGGAAAAGATCACTTTTGGTTCATGTTAGCGACCCACCAACATATGGATTAAGGCTTTGATCGATTGATTAAGCACACACTGGGAAATTCTTGAACAAACTGTATCTAAAAATAGTGAAGTCCTACTAAGAATTTTATCAGGTCAATCAAAAAGAACAAGAACATTAACCCTTACGAAACTCCGATTCATCAAAAAAACTAAACCAAAAAGATAATATCTTCAAGGTCAAAAAGGAAAATGTATAAAGAGAGGTAACAGATATATACATAAAGAAGCCAAACAAAATCATAGTACTCTCTTAGTTGCTGACTCATCTGTGTTCTGTTATTAAAGATTACATCTTAAGTAATTACAAAATTTACAACCCAAACAATTCGTCAAATTACTTCTTTTTTGTGAACTTGAGAAAGAAAAATTTTGTCATTTATATGAGAATCACATATTATTGTCTGAAGGTCTTTATATGGGAAAATTCCCAAAACCATTCATAGTCGAAATAATGACCAAATTCCCTAAACATTCACCTTCCACTTTAGCATAAATTCCAAAAACCATTCATAGTCGAAATAATGACCAAATTCCCTAACATTCACCCTTCCACTTTACCATAGTTTATTGATTAACTCAACCACAACGTACTCACTAAATCTAGGTTTCAGCCAGAGTAATACTAGGTTAAAAGTTAGCAGTACGCTTCTAACAAAATCCCCTTTCACAACAAGGGAGCACTACCTTTCTCAAACTTGCATCATAGGAGATTGTCAACAAATTGTTGACTCAACAAAGGTTAAAAATTCGCGTTTATCTTTCTTTTCCAGATCCACTTATTGACCAGATAATTCCCTTGCAGAGTGCAAAACTTACACCAGAAAAGCGCAAATCTGGAAAGAACTTCCTTTGCTTTTAGACAGGTTCGGAGAGTGTGGATTTCAATCAAAAATATGGATATAACAATTTGAAAGATTCCATTTGCGCTCCACTGGGGTTTTCAGACAATATACAATATGAAAGCTTTCTATTCCCTTTAGTTTAGGGTCAATTTCAATATTAATAAGGATGTAGTCAATTACTCATCTTACTAATCATTCCTATAATAACGGTTGCTAGTCAATTTCAATATTAATAAGGTTGTAGTCTATTTCCCTTTAGTTTAGGGTTCAATTTCAATATTAATAAGGTTGTAGTCAATTACAAAACCCGAAATCATTCCTTGTACTGGAACATAATCACATGAACAACACAACCTCAAAAGCAAGACAGATGCTAAAGATATATATTCTACACAGTTGGTCAATTTACTATCTAATGTCCTTCAATGCTACAAACTCCCAGCATCGTGAAAATTAAAAATTGATCAAATTTAAACTCCAAAAAATTTACAGAAAACACTTGAAAATCAAGCAAATCCATCAAAATACAGTTCTTTAATGTAAGCATTTAATCTTACAAGAAGAAAATTCACAAAAATTCTAGAAAAAAAAATATAAAGATCCTATTTTTTAAAAGAAATTTCGTTGACCAAAAACAAATCAAGACACGAAATTAAACAAAACAACATCTTCAACACATAAAAATAAAAAAAAAAATAAAAACAAAAACCCTTAAATCATCAAAAGTCAAACCATAAACCTAAATTGGTCGCGCAAATCACAAAAAACAACAAATTCACAACGAAAAATCACAAATTCAACAGATCTACTAATTAGAACCCTAAAAGGCACAATCAAAACCTAAAATTCACAAAATCCACCAAAAAAAGCAACGAAATTCAGCCACAACAAAAACACAATCAAACAACCAAAAGATCACAACTCAAGAAWCAAAAACAACAAAAGGCAATACCTGAAATCGAGAGAGAACAGAGTCAAGCCGGCGCAAGAATCATCCACCCTAAACGCAGAAGAGGAGAGAGAAAGTGGCGCAAAAAAGGGTAGAGAGAGAAATAGATGAAAGGGGGGAAATTAAATTATTAGATAATTCCTGCAAACGGCGTGAATACGTGGACTTAAACGGCGTAGGTCGGTGAAAGGGAGAGAATGATAGAGACTTGGACGGGGGGGTTTTAAAGTGTTTTAACGACGTTTGGGACTATTACTTGGGGGAAACGCAAATGTAATGTGGGCCCAGTTGGAAGGCTAGAGTGACGTGCGGGTGATATGTGTGTGAGTGTTGTGGGTTTGATTTGGGCCGGTTTTATTGGGCTGTTACGTGGGTACGTGACGGGTGATATGAAGTTGGTCTACTATAGACGCGCGAGCATCGTTAAAAATATGACCCGTGAATATTTGTATTTGGAGATAAATGTTTGTATTTTAAAATGAATAATTGTGTGAACATTTGAATTTGTAGATGAATATTTGCATTTAAGACATTAACATTTATCCGAAATCATATTGAGAAAGGCGGTCCTGAGAGCATCGAAGAATTTGCGGGTGTAGTGATTACTTATTACAGTTATTAGGGAGTTATATCACAAAATTCGTAATAATCCCTCCGTCTTTTTTTACTTGCTACATTTTCCTTATTTGGATGATTCAAATTACTTGCTACATTTCCTATTATAATATGCGGGTCCTACATATATATTYTCTCTTTTTTAATTATTACTTTTGTCATTTTTCTATACAACTCTACCCATTTTATTCTTATTTTTGTAATTATCTTAATAAATACACTTAGTTTTATACGGTTCCCACCCTAGACATACAAAATTCTTGATAATTGTGCTACAAGTAGCAAGTAATAATAAGAGACGGAGGGAATATGTACTTAGTTTTATAGTGTGTCAGGATTCTTTGTGTTTTGCAAGGTGATTAAAGAAGGGTGGTTTTGTAATTTAGGTGATGTGATTGGACTGACAAATGAGTGTGATGTGGCCTGACTGAAAAATTTGTCATGTGGTATAAGTACGCTGCTGACTTCTCTAATTCCTACACTTTCTTTATTTATTTATAGCATTAAACATTTTCATTCAAAATTTCTACAACTCTTTAGACTTTTGCATAAACAACTAATCAGTACACTGTTGCATAAAATCATGTCACTTTGGGTTCAGGCTGTGTTTGGTAATCGGGTGTTGGCTGTTGACTGTTGGCTGTTAGCTGTTGGTTGTTGGTTGTTGGCTTATGTTA